>VYXD01001411.1:69729-124792 GCA_013397195.1 Hylia prasina
TCGAGGCGGCGGCACCTCCTCCCGTTGCTCAGACATCGGGGGAGGGCGAGGGGGGCAGGGCGGGGAGGCCGGCCTGTCATCCATCACCCGCAAAACGCCAGTGGGAAAAGGCAAAAGCGGATAAAACAAAGGGGTAATCCCACTTCCCAGCCCCTTAATACGGGCCG
Organism: Hylia prasina; assembly: GCA_013397195.1. Taxonomy (NCBI): domain Eukaryota; kingdom Metazoa; phylum Chordata; class Aves; order Passeriformes; family Sylviidae; genus Hylia; species Hylia prasina. Next base: position 69,897 of record VYXD01001411.1, read on the forward strand.
TCGTCCCGGATAACCTATTCTGTGGTATCCTTAAAAGTTCCATAGGAAAACCGAGCGTTAAAAGCAGTTGTGTGCTGGGGTGAGAGTTGCCTTTAGGGCAGATAAAATGGAATCGGGCCGTCGCCTCCTCTCGTCTGGGAGACGCGGGGCAAGAACGAAACCCTTTTAAATTCTTAAGGTGCGAGGGATGAGTCAACCGGCGGCCCTAAAAGCTCGAGGTCTGCTTGTGTAATGGTTGTCAATTAAAAAACAACCGAGTTCTTTTTAGCAGCGAGTAGGGAGAGAAGAAAGGAGCGAATCTTGGCTGGGCACGCAGGACTGATTGGCCCGTGCCATGCTTAGTCCAGTGGGCAGCTTCCAGCAATGCACTCAGGGACGGTGCAGCTCGCGGCCATGGGCGGCTGTAGCGCCGAGGTATGGATGTATCCGTGTCCTTTGTGTGCAGGAAAAAAAAAAGCCCTCTGCAGTTGTTGCAGCAGAATTCCTTCCGCTGTTGTGTTTGGTACTCCCTTTTATAACAAAAGTTGGCTCCAGGTTACCAGGCAGTAAGTGTGAATGTTCAAATTGCCATCCACACGTAGGACAGTGCCTTGTTTCGATATTCTTAGTTCTGAAAGCGGTACCGTACAATACATTTTTTAGAGGTTTTGGTCAAATAATAAAAAAATTGCTATGGAAGAAATATAGAGGGCATACAAAGTAAAACTTGGCATCAGTGCCTTGCTATTTTTTTGAACCTCTAGGAAAGGATCTTGAATGAGTCAGCGGTCTGGGATGAGAGTTGTGATGGATGGCACTCCCTGGTACAGTGAGGCATTACATGTACTTTGAAATAGATATTTAAAATCGGACCTAATTTGATTCTTTTAGAGGATAAGTGTTGCTTCTTTGCAATGATTTCTTTTGGTTTCTTTGGGGTTTGGAGAGCTTAGGTTATGAATATTTAATATAAATATTGTCTGGCCAGTGAATATGTATTGCTGAAAGGAGGCAAATCAATAAAATTTTCAGAAGAGACAACCTACGGCAGTATTTGAGGTAGTACATAGGCTTCTACCCTAACCAGTCTGAAGGGCTGAAAAACTGAAATGCTACTGAAATTGAGCAAATATAGGCCTCTATCTCCTGAGAAAATCAGAGGTGCGAGTGACAAGGTGATTTCTGTACAGACAAGGATGCATTTTATGTATAAAAGATGTGTTTAATATAATGAAGAGTGAATGACAGTAAATCAAAATGTCTCATACAGCACTTGAATACTCCGAAGCAAAACTTGAAGCATTTATAAGTCGTGCACGTTTTACATGGGTTTTGCATAAAAGCACCCTCTGTGGCTTCCGTTACAGAAAATAATCTTTCTAGTGTGCTGGTATAAATGTATCTGTTAATCAGCTTGCTTAGCTTTTAATTTCAGTTGAATTTGGGGGCATTATCACAATGTGTATATTTCATTTCAACCCTCAATGAGCAAAATAGAGGTCATAATTTTGAAGGGGCCTGTTGAAAGATTGTGTGTGATTCATCTATTTTTGTCAATGTACGTGTGAACTAATAGTTTGCATTTTTCCTGGTAGTCACTTGGAAGATTCAGATGGTTTATTCTTGAGCTCTGACTTAGGTTGAGGCCTAGTGTGCTGCAGAAATATATATTGCTTTCCATTGACTCTAAAATTAGTTCACATGACCATTTCTGATGCAGATGTCTGCATTAGGATCAGATAAATCTTCCTGTATTTATGAAAAGAATTCCAGTCTGATTTAAAAAGTGTTCCCGAGTCAACGTTTTGTGTTACTTTTTGTGTTGGGAAATTTATTAGCAATAGCCAGAATTCAGTTGACTTGGGCTTTTTTCAGCCTGTTACTGTAATCCTTAAATTTCCAGCACTTAAAAAGCATCTGTCTGACTTTTGTGTAATGAAAATTAATGTTCATATGAAATCAGAGCTCTGGATATAGAGGACCTGATGCTTAGACTTTAAGTTCAAGATTGAACATTTTTCTTCTGTCTGATATTCTTACCTGGTAGTGTTTAACTTTACACAGTGGAGACCATATCAGCACTAGGACTTCTTAACCATAGTGTTCATCATTTCAAAAATGAATTATCTGGAAGCAGAATACAGATTGATGGAGGGGTGTGCTGAGAACTGAGAATCCAGTGTGGTGGTCAGATGAGAAAACAGCTGTCTGTATAGAGTGGTCATAGACAAATAACCAATGTCTGTTTGAGAGAGGGTAGGCTTATTCAAGGTGAAATTTATCTCTCACAAGAGTGTTTTAATATTTTGTGGTTATTTGAACAGCTGTTAGGTCACTTCCAGTTTCTCGGTGAATTTGGCAGCCAAACTGTAACTGTGGCTTTACAGTCTGTACTTCCTGTGGAATTGTGCTCACTGGCTTGGCCATTTTCATGAGGACGTTTGCTGATCTTTAGCATTAGCATTATTTGCAGGTAGAATGATGGTTTTAGAACTGTGTTCACTATAAGCAGTGCAGAACATACTTGCCTAGTGTAAAACTGGTTTAGTTTTGAAAGAGTGCTCCTCCTAAATATTTTTCTACTGCTTGAATAGTACAGATGAGTTACAGTTTCATGTAAGTTCTAGCTATAAATGAGACTGTTCTTTGTAATAAGAATTACTGCACCTGGGTCTGGATGCTGCCTATGTATTATGCATACACTTGTTGGGTTTCCTCTGAAGTCCAAAGGGTGCTTATCTGTTTCAGAGCTTTTAAATGAATTCAAGGGTGAAAGGAGAAAACATTGGCAATATTATTTCTCTGTTCTCTGCTGGATGTTTTGAAACCATTGTTTGCAGTTTTACCCAGATGACAAATTGTTTGAGAGTGGGGAGAAAAAAGAAAAAATCTACACTTTATTTTTTTAAATTTAGTGCCAGGTTAAGAAGACCTGCATGTCTGGACATTTCTGAGATTGGAGCTACAGTGGGAAATACAGTTGAAAGAAATTGGGGGGACAGAAGGGAGAAATAATGTTGATCTTAGGGATTTACGTCTCCTAATTCGTGTTACATAAAAACTCTGAAGACAGACAGACATCATAAGTTTTTTTTTCCACACTTCACCCAAAACCAGATGTTAACTTGAAAGACCTTTATGCAGTCAAAAAGGATAAAATGATTTAAAAATCCACTTCTAACCCATGCCGTTTTCTCTCCATCTGAAACATTCATCTGCTTCAGCACTTCCTCAGCAATTAACTAATGTTGCAAACTAAAAACCATAGAGGATGTTGAGAACGGGACTCTGTACAAACAGAAGGTAGATAAATTTGCCTTTAGTATGTAATTTTTAATATGTCTTTTTTCTTTCACAGAATAGTCTGGAAAAATGATGTAATTGACACAGTTTTTCAAAGTTAATGCAAGAAAATGTCTTTGACCTTTTTGAAGAGGAAGAACTGTTGTCTTCCCTGTGGGCTGTCCTCCTATGACCTTTGAGTTGCCCTCTTGAGCAAACTGAACTACTTCTATGTAAAACTCGGTCAGGCAATGCCAAGCATTTTAAATGAACAGATCCAGTGGCTTTGGAATGTGACATATTAGTAGTGCTGCATCTCTTTCTGCTTAATTTCTGTTTTGTTAACTTATCCACGTGTGTATTTATTGCTAAATTATCTTGGTGAAATGCCAGGTTTCTCATTGTGTTCCAGTATTGCAGAAATCATTAGGATTTTAAAAGACAAAACATTCCCACCCCTTAAAAAAGTCACGTAATGGCTGCATCTGGACTTCATAATTTAATTTATATGTGAAATTTTTGTATAGATGCTTGTGGTGACTAGAAATGTTAAATGCCCTTGGTTGTAGATGTCACAAAATGTTGAAGCCGTTTTTTTTTTGTTTCAGTGGCAAGTCTGATAAATGCAATGTGACAATTTTTTATGTGAAGGAAAGATCTAATTGCTGTGTCTAATACATTTTGCATTGCTTGATTTATTTTTCATACCTCAGTCCCTTGATCAGGAGAACTGGGACTTCCTGAAATAATACATTTACAGAATGAGCTAATGCCTATGTGAGCATCCAGCTTGTGGGAGAACCAGGCTTTTGTCAGCCTGAAGCCTGAAACTGGGTCTCATGAGGGGTGGGCTGCTCTGTGCCCCAGTCTGTGGCAGGCTGCTTCTGTCCATTCTGTAGCTATAGCCAGGAGCTGTGAGGTGTCAGCATGTACCTGTTATGTTTTCTCTCCCGCTTAGAGCATGCTCCTCTGAGGGGGAGCATGGTTTCCAAAAGTTTACATTCTGTTACTGACCTCTTAACATGCCTAATTGAGAAGCCTAAGTGGAGTGGTTGATACCTGAGACCAAAGCGAGAGAGTAAGAGGAATATTTGGGTTCTTTCAATTTCTGTCTCTGCCAGGGTTCCCTGGTTAAGTCAAAGGAAAAAAACCCTGAGGAATACCTTTACCCATTGCTCTGCTGCAGTGCTGCCTTTGAGGGAAACTGGCATCTTAAAATTAACATTGTATGTCAGTAGTCTGGTGAGGAAACCAAAAGTAGGAATGTGGTAACATCAACTAGGTGTTGAATAAGGTTGGAGGCCTAATGGAAATGTTATATGTTAATTTGAGCTAGGCCAGTGGAGCAGTTTTGCTTTAACAGAAGCTGAAATCCCTGAAGACCGTATGCCATTGACATCAGGATAGCATTTCATTGATTCCTTAGAAGAAATCTCAGGCATGCTTCAAGTTTGAATGCATATGTTGAATGGTGACATTGCAAACTGAAACCTGAGCTAAAGGTTCCATTTCAGGCCAGGAAGACTGCTACTCTGATTTCAGTGCATTGAGTCACCTTCCTGTGTGTTTTGCTGAATTTTCCTTTAGCTAAATGAGAGAAGCCAGGAGCTGTGATGAGAGATTGATAGTTTGAAAATCAAGCCCAAAGAAGAAAGTCCTTAGGTGAAACAATCAGCACCTTCATAGTTGATAAGCAGTTATTAAAATGGAGAAAATAATTGTTTGCTTTGCTAACTTTTTAAGGTGAACTGCAGTTTCCTTTGTACATAATTTCTAGGTAATTACAGGTCAGAATGAAGTAATTAGATGGCAGAATTTTGAAAAAGATTAGCTTGGCTTCTTATCATGAATTAAAGATAGTCTCCATCACTCCTTGGAAATTAATATTTGGCTCTGTAATCCATTAGTGTGACAATCATATTTCTGATGTCAAACTTAAACTCTAATTTACCCTGTTCATATTTCATCCTCTCTTCATTCGGCAATCTTCATTCTCCATATGGTACCTCAAGTTCTTGAAGTATCTTAATGCAAAATTTAAAGAGCCTATATACTCAGCTTTATGCTCTCAGTACACAGCTGTGGATAAAAAAAGATTATCCATGCATTTCATTATGATCAGGTGTATTTGACTGAATCCCTGATACCTTTGGTTGTCATGGTGAGACAATAGCAGTTTTCATTTGTCATTCTTAATCTTAGCCTTGAACCTGAAGGAGAAGGGGGCATAAAACAGGTTGTTGTGTAACTGGTAGCAATTCATAGTCGTGTTGAATTTGAAATGCTATTTATGAAGTACTAATTCATTTCAGTGTGTTAGCAGTGTGGGGTTTTTTTGCTGCTACACCAGATTGGGCAAGTCTGATTGTCACTTTCAGCACCTCTGCCTGGTGTTTCCTGTTAAATAGCTCTGCGCTTTCAGAGGCACATCTGACCACTAGGAGACACTGAGCACAGGGGGTAGAGTGAAATTACAAAGAAACTGAGGATAGGCCACAGTGATGTGTGTTTCATCATATTAAATATATTCCTTTTGTCATCTCAGATCAAATCATTGTCTGATGTACAATATCTGATTAGAACTTCAGTGTATGTTCAAGGTGGATGAAAGCTTTTATTTAAAATATCTAGTAAGTTGTAATATGTATGATGCAAGGGTTTTTTTCATTTTATATTCTTATGAATAGTAGATTTAATAGACAGAGTAGATTTTCTTTAATGAGTATATTTTCAGATTCTAAGTTTTTATATATAAAATAATTTGTTAATTAAAATGCATGTCCTTGTTTTAAAGGACAGTTTGGGTCTCCAGACTGAAGCACATAAAATATCTGTGCTGTGTTTGACACCAGCTCAGTGCACATTTTAATTCAGTTGTGCATTGCAGAGAGAATAGTCAGAACTAATTGGAAGCCAGAGAAGTTAAAAAACTGAATTTGAAAAAGCAGGAAGGTTTTCTGGAAGCAAAAGTAGGTTGGATCTACTAATTCTAAGCTTTGTTTAACTGGGTCAGAGTTTTAAAAGTCTTTAGTTAGATGTCTGCTGTATAGGTGGTGTTCAGAAGTTTTCTGGTTTGCACTACCTTAATATTTCATGGCTTCCTGCAAGTGCTGAGATGCTGTAGAAATGTTAATACATTTTTGTGGAATTATGAAACAGAACCATAAATAAGAGAAATAGCTTGGTGCATTTAAGCAGTTTTTCTCACTGTATTAGATTATTTTAATTTGGTATTCAGATTTTCATTTAAAATGAGTCATAAATTATTTGCAGGCTTACATTGCACTTCACAGTGAAGTAGTTTTGTTTTAAGCCAATGGTTTTACGCTGCTGTAAGTTAATGTCTGCTTAGCCTTTGCTGATATAAAAATGTGCCTGCTTTATTTGAAGCATTCTTGGTCTCATTGTTCATGTGAGAAGTCATTGGAAGTTTGGTGCTATGTTAAACTTGCATTTCTTGACTGTCAATCTCCATTTTATAAGTGGTGGAAATCGGGAAGTATGAGATGAGTCAAGTCTCCTTGCCTGCTGTCAGCAAGGTACTGAGTAGGCCTTACAGTCCAGTTCTCTGTGCTGAGCAGTTGTGCCTTAAGTCTTGTAAGTTAGTCTGAATAGAGGAATACCATTTACCAGGTTGTGGGCATGCTTAGCAAGCATTCATTCAGTGCTTAACATTGCAGGCTTTTTTTTCTCTTGGTTGCTGTTTGCAGCGTAGGCAGTGTCTTATTCCATAGTCCTTTCTCTTAAACTTTGCCTGGATCTATCATAGTAATGCTGATTGTTAAAGTGATTTTGTCAGGATGGAGATCTTCCAGTATTTGTCAGTAATGTTTCTTGAGATTTTTGATTTTCACAGCAAGATTTGAAGGTGACAATTCAAAAAGTGTTGCCAGATTAGAAGTAGATGAAATTGCTGTAATATCGTTGAGATTTCTTGTCCATAATTCAGTATTATTTGGAATAGAATCATGTATCTTTAATGCACAAATCTTAATTTTCTATCCTAGTTGTTACTGTTTTCCCAAAGTCCACACCTGATTTCTCTACCTCCTCTCCCTGTTTCCCTCACACACCCCCTCTTCCTCCTTCTAATCCAGCTGGTATTTTAACATTTCCTCTAAATTATTTCTTGTTCAATTTCCAGGGTTTGTTAGGACTGAAGGAGGTGTGACATATGATTGTTGATTTAACTCTTGCAGTTTTATCAGTTGACCAGAGTCTGATCACATTTTTTGTCCTTAATGATTTTGGTGGTTAATGTGCTTTGAGAATGTTTCTGCAAAGAAACATTTTGAAAGATAAAAGAAAGGAGAACTGTAGAAAAGATTTTTATCCAAGTTGTTACACCTGAAATTTGGCTTATTTTTTTTGCAGTACACATGGAGTTTGGAAAGTATGGCCAGGACAAAGTAGTCATAGTAAAGGGTGGTCATGGTCTATTATGTTCTTCAGTTAATACAAATGCAGTGTGAATATGTGCAGTCATGTTTCTCAGAGTGTAAACATGCTTAAGGACAGGTGATCCTATGAACTAGTTTGGTTCCCATTCAGAATTATGCAGTATCACTGCAGCCAGAACAGCACTTGATTTTGAGAAGTATTGCTACCACCATAATGCCATTGAGTATAAATATTGTTAGGCCATTCTCTGTTTGATGTGTGTATGTGCATGACCAACTCTGCATGGGATTGTGTTTAATTTTGGAAGCTTGACTGCATCTTGGTTCAACATGATTTATATACTTTGGCAGGAGTGTGTGTATCCTGTCCCACAGAAAGTATGAATCCTCCATCCCCCTGCACCACTTTCTTGTGGGTCCTTCTCTGAATTTACCTGCTGTGCCTTTTTATTACTGTTTTAGTTCTGTCTCCTGCATTTGCTGCTTCTTTGAACCTCCCATTAGAGAGTTGAAAATTGTACAGCTGCAGGCATGGGACTGAAAAGTTATCAAGTCCTTAATCAATGGGCAAATTCCAAGAAGCTCCTTTGCTGACGCTCTTGTTGACTCAAAACAGTTTTATCTCTTTTTCTAAATTGGGAATCTCTAGACTGACTCATGGAATTGAACCATGACAGTATTTAAACATCTGAACTGAGGATTGGTGTTTGCTTTCACTTGGTCTAGCAGAGGTTTCAGCCACTGAGTGAAGAAGATGATAGCTGAAGTTAGCTGCATCACATGGTTCCTTATTAGAAATACTCAGATGTGCAACCTCAGTAGCATATGGATTACAAACATGAAATTTGGTTTAAGTTTCTGTGGTATTTTATTGGCAAAATGTGACAGAAAGAGGAAGTCCTTTGGGCAGAGTCTGAGCAGAGTCCTTTGTAACTTTGACATGATCATGTGGATTTATATGTACCTGAGTTTTGGAAAGTTGTCTTTGCTGAAATGTGTACAAATGTCAGTGGAAGCCAGTCATGTAGGTAATGTTTTTCTTAATGCATTTGAGCATTTAAAAGTAAGAGTTCTCAAAAAGGGTGAGAGTCATTGGACATTTCTTTATGGGAAGGTCTTGTGTAAAAAATAGAAAATTCCTTATTTTCTTGAATGTTTTAGATTGCCAGAGGATGTGCAGTTAGGCCAATGATGCCCCAAAGAGCCTTCAGAGAGAAGGCACACAGGATTGGTAGTTCCTGTTGCAAGGATTAGTTTTTCCCTTATGATTCTACAGTTGGAGATGAGATTATTAAAATAATTTGCTGTACTTTATTCATTGCAGTCAAAAGCTGCACTACATATTGCCATACTCCTTTAGAAGAGACTGTTGATCCATCCACTGTATTTCATTTGGATAAATTTGAGGCTGTCAAAAATGTCGTGGAAAGCTTTTGTATTTTTCCTGTCAGCTTCCACGTCTTTGATCTTCTAAGCAGTGGGTGCTTAATGCATATTGTCCAAGTTGTGTTTTCCTCTTCACTGTGCTGCCTGTAGGCCACTCAACCTACAGATAGGAATGGCAGTTCATGGGGATGTTTTATTCTAGAGTCTCTTGTTACTGTTAACTCTATGAGTGATAAATGCTGTGTGGGGGTGAAAGATTAAAGATCAAATATATGAAGCAAAGATAATTAATATCAGTATAAGTTTTATAGCCAAATTTTTATCCATGCACATTGTGTCGCTCCTGAATTTTAGGATACTGGGGTTTTTGTTAGCAGTACTCTTGGTGCCAATACTTGACCTTAATTAAAAACATTTTTGCTAGTGTTCTCCTGGTGAAAACAGTCTGGGTTACCTTTCTTTTAATTAGTTAAATGGTTTTATGTCTTAGGTAAAACATTGTGGATTTTGCAGGTCATGTCTTAAGAGTCTATCTTTTATAATCTCTTACTTATCTACAGCATTTGATGTTTGAGTAGAAATCAAGCAAAATGGTAAAATGTAAAGGGTTTTTTCTTTCTTTTTAGAACAAATTCTCTACAACATAAAACAGGAGTACAAACGCATGCAGAAGAGAAGACATTTAGAAAATAGCTTCCAGCAGACAGATCCTTGTTGTTCTACTGATGCACAGCCACATGCATTTCTTCTTACTGGACCAGCTTTGCCAGGTATCCAGATAATTCTGTGTAATTTTCCTATGTTTTCTTAGACTCTACTTTTGTAAACAATTTTTTCTAGTTACTTGGTGGTTTATGGCACCTTCTCACCAGTTACTGTTGTTTTTTTGGCCATAAATTGTGTGTAATTCTGCTATATTCTGTTACTCTGTCAGATTCCATTTGAGTAAATAGTTTTCCCCATTACCTGTTGTGTTACAGCACTTTCCCACTAGTTACTGATGCTTTTTTTGTCAATAACAGCATGGGTCTGGAAGATGGTAGCTTTTCAGTTTAAGAAATGGTCAGACAAAAACCTGGCATTGTTTTCAGGAGACCATCCGGCTTACTCTGTCATTGGTACTGTAAAAGGCTTTTGCAAAGAAGCTGTCTTGGCACTTATATACTGTACAATAATTTTAATATAAAATAGTAGCTTAACTTTGTATGTGGCAACTGCCATGTAAGTGGTGTTCACAGTGTTTGTGTGACACTCTTGGGGGTTTGGCAGTTGTGCATGTTGTCCATTGCAGATGTCTCCCTTTTGAGCATCCAGTTCTGCTTCAATAATAATTAGGAGCATCAAATAGCAGAGAAAATCTTCAAATGTTTCGTAAAGTTCCTTAAATTTGTAAAAGGTGTGAAAAAACCTGATTATAAAATACTGGTTCTGATCTACTTGTAACTGTAAGTTGGTTTGCCCAAATATTTACTCTCAGGTACTTCATCTGCGGCATCATCACCATTGAAAAAAGAACAGCCCCTGTTTACTCTCAGACAAGTTGGAATGATCTGTGAACGTTTGCTGAAAGAACGTGAAGAGAAAATTCGTGAAGAGTATGAAGAAATTTTGACCACAAAACTTGCAGGTATCTTACTGTTCAGAATAATTTGTCTGAGTGAGTTTGAAAGCTTAAAAATTCTCTTATTTTTGTTACAGTGTGTTTTTTTCTGACCTAATCTGATGAAGGAATGGGGTTGCATACATGACAGAAAAAAAATGATGTTTACTCCCTTTGATGGGTTTTTTCCTTCTATGCTGCTTTGGATAGAAAGTATGACTCTTAGTTATTACTACTCAGTGCAAACAGTGGTTTTAGTTAGAACTTTTTGTTGTTATTGCATCTGAATTGACAGTTTCCCCCCCCTTTTTTTTTTCCCTCCAGAAAGACTGCCTTTAGAGCTCTTTTTGAAGGACTGTTTTTTTGTTTTGTTTTTTTTTCCTGCTTGGGAACTGACTTCTTTTTCTGGAATTTGGCAAGATGACAGTACTTAAGATTTCCCTTTCTCTTCCCAGTACTTACTGCTGCCAGTAGTGTTTGGTATCTGCTTGAGTCAGTTCAACTGTTTTTCTGATGCTCCATGTTGAATTCTTACATTTCACAATTCAGCTGAAATTCTTGGCATCTGATTCCAGCTTGTCTTTCCATAAAGATCATGCTAATGTCAGCATTGTAAATATGACCTTTCTTCAGTTTTTGAGGTCCTTTACTTCTAAGCCTCTTGCTAGCATTTGAGCACCTAAATTATTGTGCATTCAGAGGTAGGTGCTTTCACAGTATGGAGTCTAATTTAATATTTAGTGTGATGGTGATGCAAATCTGAGCACACTGTTCTGCAGACTTGCTTTTGAATACCTACAGCTGTTCTGCTTCCCATCTGAAAACAAATGAGAATTAAAGTTGGCAGGTCTGTTCAGGTGGGAATAAAATCTTTTACAGGCATGCACATGCAGAAAGTCACCAGGCTTGTGGGTTGCTTGTGATAGTGTTGTTTCTGCACTTGAGGTTCTGTTCATGTTCTGCACTGGCTGATCTGCCATTTCTGTGTAAGAAATTGCTACAGTTCTGTGTCCCTCTTAAATCTACATCTATTTGAAACCATAACTAGAGCCGCAAATACTTCTGCTGCTTTGGGCTTGGTGTTCCATTTCAGTGTTTTTCTTTTTAACCTGCTTCATCCTGATGAATCAGGACTCAATAGAACTTTTTCTCCTAATTTATCTATGTGTAGGAATTGGGTAATTTCTTGTATTTTCTCAAATGCATTTCTTTTAGCAGGGATCATAACCATTTGAAGACCAAATAGATTTACATTTGTTCCAGACACTTCTGGAGCACAAGCTTGTAGTTCTTTACAAACAGGAAGCCCTTTTATCAAATTCTGTACATGTGCCCTGTCTCTGTCCCAAAGGGAGCATTGTTGGGTTTGTTTTTGGGAAAGGAAGGGGATTGAATTCTGTCTGGGAGTTGTGGTTTAGTGAGATGATTTAGGTTTACTTGTTCTTACCATGGTGCTCACCAAAAGAGCAATTTAGGAAGATCATGTTACTGAATCACATAAATTAAGCCAGTAATACATTTTCAACATTATATGGAAATTTAAAGACTGATGAAAGAATTTAGAAATTCCTTACACAGAAGGCTGGTTGTGGTTGTCTGCTGACTAGAATGGTTATATCCTTTTCTAAACTTTGTGCAGTAAGGTGATACTCTTTGTTACAAAAGTGAAGTCAAAGGAAATGTAACTGGAAATTCCATAATCAGTCTCAGTTGAATAGCTTATTTCAAGTGACTTAACTCAATGTTTTCATCTTGGATATTTTCTGAATCAGAGTTGTCATGTAGGTAGTTAGCCAGATACTGCCTATTCTTTCCTTCTTCCATGTTTTTTGTGAGCAGAGTTGGTTTTCATGCAGAATAAAGGTTTGGTAAATGGAAAACTCACATCATTGCCCTGATTTCTCTTCCTTCCTCTGTTACCTGAAACTGCTGTGTTAGTGCAAACGTGGTTTTGCAAGAGCTTCAGGGAAACACTGGCTTGAATGGTTTTAGAGAATCTTTGAAAAGGAGCCTTTTATAGTATTGTAATTGTATTTGTTTTCATGTCATTTAGCCACCTGATTTAAAATAGTTAGGATGCATTTGATACAGTGGCGTAAGTATTTGGGCAGCGTTGAGTTAATTTTTCAAGTGGTTCACTGTAGGCTGCTCCTACCTTTGGATTGCTTACTTCTGAATCTGAATGTCACAAGAAAGGGGCTTTTTAGTAACTGGATTCTGAAAAAAATTTGCAAAGCCATAGTTTTAACAAAGATGATGTTACAGAGCAGCTGTTTATGTTGACTTCCTTTAAAGAAGAGCATTTGCAAATTTGATTTTGGCCTTTAACACATTCTTTTAGGAAAAATTCTAGTTGCTGTTATTTCTTGAAATGGTTTCAGGGCACTAGATCCTTCAATCTGCTCTTTGTGTTATTTTGTTGTTTGGCTGAAGTCCTCGCATGGCTGCTGAAAAGCGCCGGTCAGAACTGCAGTGACACAGGTCCTGCCTGTGGGCAGAGAGGAGCTGACCCCAGGCCCCCTTGGGCAGGGATGAATGTCCTTAGATCTTCGGGTCCGCTCCGTACTTTGGGCTGCTGCTGCACTACTTGCTGATTACTGATACCCTGTTTACTTCAAAGGTGAAGCTCATCCCTGCAAGAGGATGGGGACTTTATTGGGGCAAACCGGTGGGACTAGGAACCACTACAAATCTAACTGCATTTTTGGTTGAAGATTGCCTTCTTTGACCTTGCCCTTTTCTCAGAACACCCCACATTGCTGCACATGTATTTTTCCACAAGGGAGGAAGGGGAATGGAGAGGAGCGGCATCTGGTAGATATTACTCTCCTTGTTCAATTTCCTAATTCTGAAAGGTGATATCCTGCTGATGAGTGCAGTATTAAAACTGGATAAAATATTGCAAATGTGTTTGTATGTATGTGTGTATAGAAAGAGCAACCTTTCTGGGAAATAACAGTGCTTAGTTCAAAGCCAAGTATGTTCCATATCAAAATTTCATTTCAGATGACACAGTAACCATTTTCATGCAGTCCACAGTCAACTATATGACTCCCATAGTAGCTACTTTTGTGACTCAAAAGTTAGTCACTTAACGTTTCATCCTTTCAGTTTCTTGTTTGCTTTTGATTTTCCAGCAGTCAGCAAATAGAATTTGTAACTCTGTAGCAAATCCCCTTACTTTTGTGTTTCCATTTCATTAAATTAATTTTCTTACATCTGGTAGTGGTAGGAGCAGACAAACTGCATGTCCAAATCTAGCACTGACCTTTTAACTACTCTGCCCCCATTATGGATCTGTAAAATGGGCACACTTGATTTCTTCAAAATACAGTGTGCGATACTTAGCAGGTGTGAGGTATATTGAGGTTTCTGTTGTGTGCAGCATAATTCTATTTGAGTTTACTGCCATCTTTCTCATTTACAAAAATTAGTAAGGGAGAGCCTTTTAATTAAGGGGACATGTCGGCTGAATTGTTGGAGGATAAAAAAAAATGGCAGCTATGAACTGTGTTAAGTTATTTAAAACTGCTGCTAGTTGGGGGTGCATTTAACTTGTATGATTTCTGTGTATAAAAATTAGCCCTGAGTGCTTTTCTGCTTGATTTAAACTCAGTACTCATACTCGAATGCTTCATCCTTGCAGAACAATATGACGCATTTGTGAAGTTCACGCATGATCAGATCATGCGACGATATGGAGAACAGCCTGCCAGTTGTGAGTATCTCTTTCTTCTGGTCCCCGTAGCAGCATTGAATTACCAAATGTTCAATAATTTAAATGGCCATTGTTTGCTGTTAAGCTGCTAGCCCCTAAGGTAAAATACTTGAAATTGAGAATATGGAATATTGAGGTTGAAAGGGAGGTGTGAGAGAAAATGCAGCTTGTGTTTAGAACATCTAGAACTGGCTTCTCCTAGAGTGCTGGGGTTTTAGTTTTGAAACCTGTTTTGATACTACCATAGAAGGTTTGTAGGTTTGTGCAGAGCTGATACTTGTTACTGCTGTCATTAACTACTTTTTTTTTTTTTTCCTCCAGATGTTTCATGAATCACACTTTCTGCATATGTGGGCTGCCCTATACACCCTGTTTTATTGTTGCAAGCTGTCCCAGTAAAGACTTGCAGCAATGCCATATTTTTTTCCCCCCTGTGAACACAGGTTATTTCAAGCTTTTGTCAGTGGCAACCACTCTTATGCAGCAACTGGTTTTGGAGTGCTCCCTGATGTCAGTACCACCTGGATGTGGACCTTGCTACCTGTAATAATACCAGTGGCCTCATTTGCTGTATCATTACGATTTGGCTTCTTATGTTAATAAGTTTGAAAAAGTAAAGGATTAAAGCTGGTGTTCTAGAAGTTGCCCTTCACTGGTTGTGTAAATAAAAATGTAGAATGACACTTCTGACTGAAGTTAGTGTGGTTTTCATAACTGTGCACTACAACAGAGCTGTAATCACAGTTAAGTTAGAATGTAATCCCAGGACAATTTTAAGCAAATAGCCCACAGTACTGCCTGTGAAATAGTGAAGGAGGGCATTTCTGTATTCCATGACTTTTTTGGGGGTTAAGAATGGGTTTATATGATTTCTCATTTTTGTAGTTTTTATTTATTCTATCAGTCTTTAACAAATGTTTATTGCTGCAATTTTTCAGTGTATCATTGTTTTACTGCCCTTGTAGTACTGGAATTAGTTGGAAGAATAAAACATTTACTTCTAATCTGTTTGTTTTTAATATGCAGGTGGAACTTTGCTGTGTATGAATAAACTTAAATCTGAGTGTTTAAATGAAAACTTTATTTACTAGCAATAGCGGGTGGGTCAGTTTTAGATGAGGAGAAGGAGGTGGATTAAAATCTCAGGTCATTCTTTAGAGGCAGAGAAATTTTCCTTAGATCAGCTGTATTGTTTTGTGTTGAGGAAGCATGTTTGGTACAGAATGAACACAAAACTGGTGATGTAACTTGCTGTAGCTGACTCAAACAGCAGCTGCACTTGCCTTCCTTCAGATTTCAGTGACACACTAAAGGAAATCTCATCATGAGATAGAGCAGGCACATGTACTGCAAGCTGGAACAGTGTAGGTATTGCAAGAGCTGAAGGTGTGTAATGCCTGTTAAAGGTTGAGAGCCTTGTTGGATGCATTCAGCTGTTGACAGACTGCTGTGTTGGTGCTGGGTCTCTGAATCACTGTAAAGTTCCTACATGGCAAGTCCAGATCTGTGTGTTGTGGGGTGGAAGTACTGCTACCCAAGGCCTTATTGCTACCCTTCCTCTTTGGGGACAAGAAAGCAGTTATAAACTGCTGTCTTCTCTAACTTACTGTCAGCTTCTGGTTAAATGGAAGTCTGTTCTGTGGTAGGTAGATCTCTGTCCCATCTCAGATCAATGGAGTTTGAGTTGAAGCTGCTAGATGAACTTGGGTAATTGGCTCGTGCTTACTTACCATATCAGAGAAGCCTTGTCATGAGCTGTGCTTTTTGGTGAACTCTTTTCATTTAGGAATGCGATTGAAGGTTCAGAATTGGATACATTGCCATAGTATCAGAGTATTTTCTGCTCACTTTCTTGAAACCTATCTTGCCCAAATATTTGGATTATTTCTACTTTTAGAATCCCAGAAATGAGAAATATCTGCTAGACTCCCCTCTCAGGTCTTCTGTCACTGAAGATAAAACTATTAAGGGCTGTAGTTTCTGTTGTCTGCCTTGAAGTTCTCTATCCCTCTCCTTCCTGCTCCTCACTTTTTGACCTCTTATTAAGTTGCCCTGGCTAGGAAAGTCACTACTACTAGGTGGACCACCATGCAAATTCTGGCATCCTCATACATCTCGTGTATTTCCTGTGTTCTTCTCTTTTCCTTTGGGATATTAAGACTTATAAATAAGAAGTGATGTCATGCTAGTACCCAGCCACTCCTGTACTGCTCCAAATTGATGCATAATAAGCAGTCTTGCGGCAGATGAAAAGCATGGCACCATGGGTGCTGATGTATCACAGCTGTGGTATGCTTAATTTGTGCCTGTTTTGGAAACGAGGTTGCATTCTTTGAAATTTTTCATTTTTTTTTTTACCTGCTGCTTGTTCTGTCTTGGACTTCAAACTGGCTCCTTTTCCTAATCTCAGTGCCAGTATCTGGTGATGAATCACACGTGAAAGGCTTGTTCTAACAAGAGACATACTCTTCAGTAGGAAAATGGGTGGCAGCTTGATGGCTGTTGAAAATATTAGGGAAATTGGGGTACAGTGAGGAGCCGGCTGGTGCTTGAAAACAAACCTGTTTTGCAGAGCCTTTTTTGAGTCAAGGAGAAATGGGTACAGTTTAGTAACTACGCAGTTCTTGTCACCACACTTTGTGTAGAATATTTTAGCTATTTGTACCTAACTGCAATCTTACCCAAAAGCCAAGCAAGCTGAGAACAGTTAATTGGAACTTAACAGTGAAACCAAAGATCTTGGTTAACCTGTTTTTAAGGTAGTGATGTGTTTATTTGTTTCCTAGCAGATCTCAGTTACTGTGTACTTGAAAAGCAGCATGTACATTCTGTGTGTTGATTTTTGTGTCTAGTTGTGAGAGCATATAACCATAAGATGACTCAGCATTTTTCAAGGTTGCAAAGGAGATACAAGCAGTCTTGTGTGCTGATGTTTGAGATTTGCCTGTGTACTCTTGAACAGCATGACCAGTCACAAATTCTGCTTAAAAACGTGTGAAAGCTCTCTTCATTCCTGAGTTGGGAATTGGGAAGGATTTAAGCTCTCTGATTCCACAGTGGGGAGAAAAAAATGGAGGCAAGTAAAGCATTAAGAGTTTATGCTCTTGTTAACCAGTGCTTGTGACTTTTGTATTGGAAGTCATTTTCAGTGATGAAATGGCTTTTACAGGCACCTGGGCTGTTCTTATAGTTTATTCCTGTTGTAGGCTTCAAGATAGAAGAAAATTTACAAAGTTTGTGTTTGAAACCAGTAGTGCAGTAGTATAAAGTGTCAAAGAACAGCATCTGTAACAGTAGAGAAAAAGGACTGAAAAATTATTTTAATGAGTGTTAACTTGCATTCAGGTCTGATTTTTGGCAGTAGTTCTGTTGAAAGATGTAGCTACCTAGGAATATGATAGTTCAGAGGTGAGGCTTTACGCTAGACTTTCGTAACTACTACAAACAGTAGCACTTCAGGGTTTTTTTTTTCCTGTTTTAAGTGAACATTGCAGACTGAAGATTTTCTGGAATATCTGCAAAACATGTTATTACTATGCAGACAGTTGTAGAAACTAATTTTTAATTTTCCAGTTGAAATCTCTGTTTCAGCTAAGGTATGTGAGGGTGTCTCAGCTGTTACTGATGTTGGTTCCAGATTCAGTGATGTTAAGCTCTTTGCAGGAGAGCTGGAAGGTAGGACTGATTGCAAAGTCCAGCTTCTGAAGAAAGAAAGGTGAACTAAATTAAATTTACGACCAGTTTAGTTTGTGTTTTTAACTGTTCAACCATCTTACCCTCCTTGCTGAAGAAAATGAAGCGCCAAGTCCAGAATCAAAATTTGATCTGAAAACCCGTATGTAGCACAGCAAGTGTGACTTTAACCATACAAATTTGTTATTAGTTAAAGGGAAGAAACAGCCATTAATTATTAATTTTACTGTTTTAATGTCATGTTGCCTGCACATTTGGGGATTAAAGGCCACACACTGTTGAGGCTGGTTTCTCTTTATTTCTGAATGTTTTACCCTCCTGGGGTGTGAAAGTTACCTGGGGTGAGGTTAGTGGAGGGGGGTGGCAGGGAACAGCTACACAGCAAAGCACTGGGCTCCATGTCCTCTTGCACATCACAGAGACATTTGGTGCTGCTCCCTTTCATTTGTCAAGTGTGTTTGCAAGATAAATGGGGTGAGGTTCAGGATGGGGGAGTGTTCAGCTTTCTCCTCTGCTGAAATGTCTTGCTTTCCTCTCTGCTGCTGGAAAGCTGTCTGTATATGCTACTGAACAGGTCCCTGAGCCTGCTCACCAGGGAAGAACAACAGAAATTTTTTATCTGTGTCTTGGAACTTTTCCAAGTGCTCCACTGCGATCCTAAAAATTCATGCTCTTGAGGTTTTTGTCATTGTTCCCCAAGTTTCATGTTTTGGCAGTAGAGTCTGATAAGCTCCTCCTCTCCCCCTCCTGAACTGGCTGGTAGCATTTAGAACCACAGCCCCACATACAGCAGGATGTATTGCCGTGACTGCAATTTTTACAGTTGGAAAGGACAACTCCTACCCTCTCTGAGCATATTTAAAACAAGCCTGACATCTCTTGTATACATTCCTGGGGAAAGAGCTGGGTAAGTTACTGGTTCTTGTAATGGGACTTCCCCTCCCCAGTACAGATCTGGTTTATGGAAGGGATTCTGTCCTCAAAGCTCCAGGCTGAAGTGCCAGTGCAGTCAAGTAGGAGCATCTGAAGTCTTCTGCTGGCTTAACAAGGGAGCCAGCGATGCCTCAGAAAGAAAATGAAGCCTCTAATCCCTTCTCAAGTCAACTGAAGATGGCCGGAAGTTCTTGGGAGACAGTCTTTTACAATAAAGTAATTGCTGCTCAACTTCGCAGTTGTCTGGGAGGGACAAAGTCTGAACACCTCTCTAGGTGGTCAGGCTGCCCTGAAGTGCCTGCCCTTACAAAGCTGCAGTGCACCTGTCAGAGCCCTCTGGAGGGTTTATCAAAGCATGGCAGATGTGCTGCTCTGGACGGCAATGCAGCTTTTCCCCTTTGGTTCCTAAGGCTTTTCCCATGGTTGAAGAACAGGGCACAGACACCACCATAAACACATTTGCTCCTTAAATGGAGTCAAGGGGAAAGGTTGGTCTGAGAAGGCTTTTTGAAGACTGATCATCACTGCTGGTATAGGCTCAGCCTACACTGCCTTTCACACAGCTGTTCCCTTTGCCTGCATGCAGCACAAACCCTTGACAAAGAGAGAGGTTAAAACATGTGCTTTAGGTGGGGATTTTCCTACCTTCCACCTGAGCGCACAAGTGCCATGATCAGTCTGTGCTGACACAAGGTGGTCTAACAGCAGAAGTCAGCTAGTACCCAGCAACTTCACTAGAAAAAGGAAATGATTTAAACAGTTCACTTTTCTCTTACCAAAATGCAAAACTTTGTATTTTCACAATTATTCTCTTACCTTCTTTTTCTCAAGGAATTCTTATGGCATTAGGACCAGTTTGGAAGAACACACAGCAGAGGCTGAACATGGAAGTTCATTGTCTTCTTTAGCATACTTGGTTTATTTATTTTGAGATCTAGTTCAAGGATGTAGGAGGCACTTTATAATAATGACTCAAATCCTATCAGTTTATAAGGAAGTTAATAATACTGCTTCATCACTTCTGTGGCTTACACAGCCAGTGTTGTCCTTTTGCCTTGCTAGCCAGAGTTGTACCAATGGACTGTGAAATATCACACAACAAAGAAGACTGAAATTAGCACAACAATAAAGTATTTGGAACATGAGCATTAACAGAGCAGAACATTACACAGGGAAGATGAGCATTAAAAAACAACATCTCTATTCAAACCTGCCCAGGCACTCAGAATGCATCTCACAACATTCAGGCACCGCTGACTTTGACTCAGGATGCCAAGTTAGGGAGGAGTGGCATAGTGGGAACATAGCCCTTGCTCTATTGGGAAGGTTTATTGGCACCTTGGTGGCACATTAACAGCCTCCCCATGTCAGCCTTGCCACGTGGTCAGTTTTCTGCTTGCTGGGCTTTATGAAGCCCAGGAGCTCCAGTTCAGAAACAGCTCGAATAAAGCGAGCGCTGGACACGTCAGTGAAGGAAAGAAACCAAGTACACTTTTGATGACACACTGACAAAGACACTGTTCTCTCCTAGGAGGACAAGATTTCTAAGTCATGGTGAGCACAGATTATACAATGCGTTGCACAATAAAATTGTTGGAAATAAGGGCAGAGCGCAAGCTGCCTACAGAAGCACCAGTTGCACAAATCTTCAATCTGATCATGCATATGACATGTGACAGCAAAGGAAGAGCTCCTTTTCCCACTGCTAAGAGAAGCTTAAAGCCTAAAACATACCAATTTTGTAGTGTCTCAGAAAAAGTTATACTTTTACATCCCCCTTGATAAAAAAAATGGATAGAGATTTTTTCTGAGGTTTCATGGCACCACCTTCTCCTTACTTTTTATTCACTCTGCCTTTGTTGCTGCCTGTCTGATATACATGTTTATATTCCTGGGTTAGAGAATTTAATTTATTGTGAGTGACAATTAACAGTGGAGCTTGTACAAAGGAAAGGCCAGGAAAGCCAGGTATAGTATTAGAGCATGTAATTATCCTTCCTTTAGTTAAACCTATTTTTGTACAGCTATTCATTTCTTCTCTGTGGCAGCACTACTGCTGTAGCCATGAGTTTTGGTTCTAATGCTCATCTATTGAATATTTTTTAGACCTCAGTTCAGGATCAGGACAAAGTAAGAAGCAGAATGGGTGTCCTGTGGAAAGTAAGTTCTCAACACTAAGGTACTGGAACATAATGAACTACTGCTGCTATTTCTCCATCTGCTCTCTAGGTCACATCCCCCCTCCCATCTGTTCCCCAGTAATGCTCTACCCCTATCCAGCAACTATACCAACTCTGATGGTTTAACCAAACAGTTTCACCTTGTTTTATGGACTTCTGGTTCTGTTTCAGACCCAAGCAACTCCTACAGACAAAAGCTGCTCTCTTACCTCACCACTCCCAGCCCAACCATTACAACTGCTCTATTTCTTAGACATTGTCAGTGTATTAAGGTTGTTTTAAAGTAATTTTTCTAAAATTAGTTAATCAGTGCACACGAAGCTGTATTTTAAAACCCCTGGTTCATAAATCCTGTCAGGTTTTCCATGTCAAGCTTGAGAAGAATGAGAAAGGATACTGGATAATATCGTCCACCTGGTCTGAGGAAGCTGCATCTGCATTTGGTTCCTCAGCTGCCATCACCACAGTTGAGAAAGCCTAGAAGGGGAAAAAAGCAGCACAGATTTATTCCAGTACACAGACAGACATCTGCATATAAAACAGTGAGCTCTGAGCTGAAGGCTATCACTCAGGGGGAGTAAGATCTTGAAGGAGAACTCTAGGAGCATGTCAATTCAGCAGCAATCAAAGAGCAAGCAAGGTTACATATTACCATGGCAGGGATACAGAATGCAAGACACCACTCTGTGAACTCATGTGCCTGCATTTTACATCTCAAACTGTTCTGGGTCCTGACCCATTCTCGGCAAAACTAAGGAACTGAAAAAATATTCTCAAGGTGAGACTGCTTAAATATTCTGGGGATGTGATAGAGGTACCTTGGCTGTGAACAATATCTATAAAACTGAGGGACAGCAGGGGTCTGGCTAGGAATATACAATACACAAGCAAGGCAGCAGCAAACAAAACACACTTGGAACAAATAAAAGGATCATCCTCTAAACTGCAGGTAGTTCAGCTACAGAGTTTCTTGCAGAGGATGCTGTGGTTGCTAACATGTATTGGTAATGACATCCAGGTAGGTTTACCAAATACAGAAGAACCACTCAAGTTTAGGAAACCTTAGAACTAAAATGTGATTGTTAGCCAGGGAGACTTTATCATATTGATGTGTGTTCTCTTCATATACTCTCTCTGCTTTTAGCTACAGTATGAGACAGGTTATCAAGCTAGAAGGACCCGGGCTTTTCCCTGGCACAAGCATCACAAGCATTCTCTCCAAGAGCCTTGCTTGCCTGTTTCCATAAAACTGTCACAGAATGCTTAAAAACAAAGACAAAAAAAGAAAGGTAATTTTGTTAAGCAAAAAGTCTGATCTGTGCCAAGCATAAAATAGAAGCAGAAGCAAAATAGTTTCATCACAGAGTAAGAGAGGTAAAAATAAATGATTCACAATAGAGAAAGACTTATTGGAGTTACTGTGGGTTCTTGTGGACCAAGATATGTAATGATTTAAGCTGTCAAAAGGGGCACTAAAGAAAAGCAGACATGCAGCAAAAGAAAAATCAGAAAAATCAAAAAGCAGGTAAAGGTACTAGGTACATCATCACATACCTCTAACCAATCAACGAGATTAATCAATCTGCCACATTCCAAATGAAGCTTATACACTATGCATATGTCAGGGGCTTTATTAGAAATGCCTCCTCCATCACATTTCAAAGCTTGATTCTGATGAAAAAAAAATTGAAGGCAGTAACTTTGATCAGTGTCTAATCTTGAGCAATTCTAAGGGCTAGATAAAGCATTATTTCAGGTAATTCAGTAGGTATTTTAAGCAAATGTTTACTGTTTGCATGTTTACTAGCAAGTTGGTGGTACAAAGAAAAAAAAACAAACAGGAAAACAAGAAGCATACTATTAAAAAACCCAACAAAACCTCCCCACAGCTACTTCACTCCTGGTGTTCCTGCTATAACACTTATGCAGTGTCTACTGTAATGACTTATTATCTGATTATGCTTTTATGCGATTTTTTTCCTAGTTCTATTTACATATGAGAGAGAAATTCAGCTTTATGGAGTCAGGAGAAGAAACTAGTCATGATTTGCCATGTGGAAAATAGGAAAGTATCCTTTTTCCCCAGCCTCCTTGAAAGAAAGAGGAAGACTTACTACAGATCTGTCATATGTACTAAAAATAATTGCTTCTCTCATCTCAAGAGTTTTATCTTTAAAATGTAACAATCATTTATCTCTGTCTTGAAACTCTGCATCTATAAAGGCAAAAGTCTAGTTTCTCACAAAATATTCTATATTTCAGGAAATTTATATAATCATTAAGGCTGGAAAAGCCCTTAAAGATCATGTGAGTCCAATGATTAACCCAGCACGGCCAAGGTCACCACTAAAGTGTGTTCTTCTTTACTGCTGCATTTACAGGTCTTTTAAATCTCTCCAGAGGTGGTGAGTCCACAACTTCCTTGGGCAGCCTGTTCCACTGCTGCTTCTTTCCAGGAAGAAATTTTTCCCAATATCCAACCTAAACCTCCTTTGGTGCAACTTGAGGCTGTTTTCTCTTGTCCTGTTGCAGATTCCCTGGGAGAAGCAGCCAAACCCCACCTGGCTACAACCTCCTTTCAGACAGCTGTAGAGAGTGATAAGGTCCCTCCTGAGCCTCATTTTCTCCAGGATGAACAACTCCTGCTCTCTCAGCTGCTCCTCTTAGGACTCTTCACCAGCTTTGTTGTTCTTTCCGGGATATGCTCCAGCACCTCAATGTCCTTTTTACCGTGAGGTGCCCAGAACTGGACACAGCACTCAAGATGTGGCCTCACCAGTGCCGAGGACAGGGGGACAATCCCTGCCCTGGTCCTGCTGGCCGCACTATTGCTGATACAGCCCAGGTGCCAGCAGCCTTCCTGGCCACCTGGGCACTGCTGGCTCATGTTCAGCTGCTCCTGACCAGCACCCCCAGGCCCTTTTCTGCTGGGCAGCTTTCCAGACTCTTGGATTCAGGTCATCAGCACTGAACCATTTACTTGAGAAGTTGAAAAGCCACTCCAGCCAGAGGCAAAAGTCTCTGTACAGCTGCAGAAATTTACAGCATTTCATTTCAGTTTCATGCTAAGTAGTCAGCTGTCTTAACATGAAAACAACCACTGATCGTTCCTTTCAGCTCATAGAGACTTGTTCTAAAACTCTTTCAAATGCTAGTAAAATATACAAGGAACTTTTGGGAAGTTATAAAGCTGTAGCAATGACAGACACCTTCAAAGAAAAATGCTTTTCAGGACAGGAAAAAAGGCTAGGCAAAGAATATTACTTTGCTCAAGAATCTTTCGTTTACTCATAGATCTCAATTCCTGCAATTTTTGAGACTCAGCTACAGTTTGGACTCTGGCACTTATGAGATATCTCACAATTTCCAGAACACCTAGCAATTTTCAAGTTTATTTACCCTCCTCTACAAGGAACATAAAAGCTGTAGACTTTAGGTTAATATCTGTCAGTTCATTATAAGATGGTTTCCAAAAACATTCAGAGAAATATGGCTAACCCCAATGTTACAAAGCTGACATTAGTTTATCAGGAACTCAGGAGTATTATGGTACACTCCTGTAATTCAAGAGCGTCCCAGAATAGTTTCCAATACTCCTGTGTTAGTACCTGACACACATGAGGTTACACTTCTGGCTGATCTAGATCTAGTGGATCAGAAGGACAACACTACACTTTTTTCCCCTCTCCAAAAGCATCCAGCTCTGTAGTTTTCTACTACTCACCCATGTGCCAACCTGGCAATGCTGGACCCTTTGCATTGATTTTCTAATTTTAAGGCCAGAACAGTTATCACAACCGAGAGAAGATGCAACTTCCAGAGCACCTGCACACTCCTGGAACAGGTTCATCTGTAGCAGCACCTGAGAGATCCCAGCCTCCCTTGTGGTAACAGGGCCAAGCCTCTGCAGTGCAGCTGGAGGGAGCTGCAGCTGCCAGCAGGGAAACCTCGGCTTTGAGGCTGCAGCACACCTGTGGTGCCGAGAGGAAATCACCAGGCTGACAAGCAGGAAGCTGCACTACCATGAGCAGCCACTTGTGAAACCATCTGTACAGCACAGAGGTGCTGCTCCCAAAAGAAGAGAAGGGAGTGGGAGCAACCCAGAATACAGCTGATGAGGAATTGCTCTTGCCTGACCCTGCCCCAAGGCTAGAGAGAGGACACACCATACCTTGCTCTGGAGACAATGCTATTATCCTAAGGACCAAATCCTCTTTCCCTGATATGGGAGCTGGTATCCCAAGTTTCAGCTTGTTAAATTTTCAAGGGATCAATGAAACCAGAATTATGCTGGGTTTGGTGCAGTTTTTTTGGGGTTCCCTTCTCCCCCCCACCCAATAAATATGACCCTTGGTTCATGTTTTGCTAAATAAATAACTGAACTGGACTCCTGTAAGCAGTGCATCACATATTAATCATTCACTGGGACTCTACTGAAGCACTTTTCTGTCCTGGCCTTCTGAAGGAACAGTTCTGGAGAACTTTGCTCTGGTCACGGTGCAGAAAAACACAAACCATGCAGCAGTCATAGAAAATATTTGACTCACATGGATTAAAATGCTAAGCAAGGTACTCAGCCAACACTGCTACTGTTAGAAGCTATGCCAAAACTTCACAATCTTCTCAGAAAACATTGGAAATATGTTAAAGCATGTCCAAGTACAAAGTACAGGATGACAGAGGGCTTTAAATCTTGTCAACTCATCAAAGAGAATAAAATACTTATTAAAGACATCAGCAGTTAGATTTTCTTGGCTGTCCTAGTCTATATATTTACAGCTTTACTAAAAATATAAATTACTGAGGTTCATATTAGGTTTCTTTAATGGTAACTTGCTAACTACTGTTCTCACAAATAAGCTCTATAAATGGTTTTAGAAATAACTCCTGCACACAGCAAAACTGATAACCCTCATTCAAATCGAGGACAGTGCCAACAAACCCAATACAAATGAGGCTGCAGATTTCAAAGGCTGATCTTTATCAGCCTTTACAGTTCCTGATAAGTATTGGCTTTGACTCAAGTAGTGCGTTACTCAGATACAGCTGCAACCAATACTCTCTTCAAAATTATGATCATTTTTAAAAGCAAAATGTTAGGGCATAACATTCAAGTACCTTCCATAATCAAGGACAAAAAGAAATGTATGTTCACTCCTTTTCCAAATCCTAGTCTATTTCTTTCTTTCGGTCATCCTTTCAGTTTGACTTATGAAAGATGTGGAGAACAGTCTGCTTTTCTCTTCTATAAAAGGGCAGGGTTAGGCTGATAGAATCAAGGAATATCCTTGGACTCAGAAAACATTGGATATCAATGCACAGCAAGTATTAAAATAAAATTACAGAGGAAAACAAAGGACTTGGTTAAATAGGCTGTATTTATGCTATTTTAATGTTATGACTCCACCTGAACAGCCTTTACCTTACAGCTAATCTACATAGTGAGGGCTGGGCACCAGCCCTATTAATAAAGTCTCTGGAAAGAGTAACAGACACTTTATTTTTCCCTGTGGACAGTCATCCTAATAGTAGTGGAGGACAAAATTACTTTTCTGCTACATCTACAGAAGAATGAAAATATCATGGCTGGAACACACTCTGAAAAATGGATTCCTCCTACAGAACTCTTTCCAGAATTACCTTTGCCAGACAGATTCCCCAGCTCTCTGAACAAAGTCCCCAGTTGCTTATCAGCACTTGCTAGTTCTCTGCAAAACAGCTGAATATGTGCCAAGCTTCATGAAACAGCACAACTCAGCCTTGGTAGACACCATCCTCACACAGCCTTCCAGAACTACTCCAGCACCCAAACAGCCCACTTGTTTCTTACCTTCAGGTACCAGTGTGGGTTATTTAAAGCCATGTGCAGTGCAGTCCTGGGGGCAGCATTCAAGTGCCCTCGGAGAACAGTGGCTGCATTGAAATACATAATCTCATACAGGGTCCTGTTGTCTGCAGGAACAAGGTATTTTCTGAAAAAGCATGAGGTATGGGGGCAGTGGGGGAGACACAAGCTTCAGCTTAAGGGAAACAGCACAAGTCTGCTGCAGTCAGACTACAAAAATGCATGTTTCCCATCCAGTAACAAAAAAATCTCTGAAAAACAAGATGAACAGCACTGAAATGAACTTTTAAGCAGAGAAATCTGTTATTATCGACTCTACATCTAATGGATTTAGCATAGAACTCTAGCTGGGACACTGACAAGTTCAAAAATAAGGGTAGCAGCTACAGTGCTAACCCAAGTCAAGCACTCCACAGATCTTGCTTATCCATCTCAAGGCCTCATCCTGAGTCTTTGCTAATCTTTCTCTTCCTATCTGAAGCTTTTTGCTTGGCAGTCATACTTTCTATTTGCTTCTCTGCCTCCCCCCTACCCTCTATAATTAACAAGCGCCTTCATCTCTTCCCCCACCACAACAGGTCTTTCACATTTTTCACTGCAGAGCTGCCTCCAAAACTGCATCTGCTATAACTTGCTCACCAGAACAGTTCCCAAAATGGACAGGATATCACACTTGACATCTGTACAGTTTCATAAGTAGAACTGATCAGCAAAGATTAGGGTCAAGACTCGACTTCATTTTACCTCTTATACCCACTCCTCCCTCAATACTGTCTCAGCAGCCAAAGTAGGTTGGTCAATTTGTATCCTGATTATTTCAACCGATCTGCTGGAAGAGAGGTGTGGTTTGTGTGGTTTTGTTTTTTTTTAGTTATTATTTTTACAGCCCTCAAAGAAAGAATAGGAAGGGAAAAAAGAAGTGTGCCACAGGGACTGAGACAATTTTGAAAAGATTAACATGTTAGTAAAATTTCATTTGCAACTTATGGCACAAACTAATGCAGGAATATAAAACAGGAAGGCTCACCTTACAAGTCTGTCTATATAGTCAACAACTTCAAAACGAAGCATTTCAAACTTTGTCAGTTTCTTAGACTTCCTTGATTCCTTCAACTCCAACAGAGTCTTTAAAAAAAAGTCATGCATAAGACTACATGGGAGGCAGTTATTCTCTGGAGAACACAATCTATATGTTTAACATGTATAATTAATTTTTGCTGGCATGTTCTCACTGATGATGTTTGAAATGTAATCATGCAGTTATTTTTATTTAGGCCAATGTATTCAGTTCTCAAACCCATAGGAGTTTGAGAAATTCAAAGAAATATGTTTTAGGCAGAATGTCTAAATTACAAGTTAAATAAAAAGGAAACATCTAATTTGCATTTTAAAATCCTGGTTTATGATAGATATTTTCTATAATTTTCTATGTGTCAGGAAGGCCTGAAACACATAGTTGGTACTTATTCATTCATTTTTAAGATGAGACACTCACACACAACCCTTTACTCAGCGCTCCAGCAGGCTGGGAAGAACTAACCATGAGCATTTTAAAACATTAATTTAAGGAACCAGTCACTAAAGCCCAGGCAGGCCTAACCTTCTGAAGGTGATAAAGGTCTGTCTTCTTCTGGAGCTCCTTTTGTGATGATACGGACACATCTTGTTCTTGGGAAGCTTCTGCTACTAGAACAAAACTAATGTTTGATATGTGGGGTAAACTAAACCTCCTAACCCAAGCAATCTTACAAGCACTCAGTAGTTCCTTGTTCACATACACCCAATCACAGGCAGCTTTTGGGTCTTGCATCTTGTAAAAGATGGTTAAAAAAGGAGTCTGCAATACAGCTTAGCCAGCAGTGATTAACAATTCAGCCCTGAGCAAAGGCCCAGCACAAGCCTTGCACATCACTTTAATTCTGTTTAGGCCATCCTAGGTCATACTCTCAACATTTGTTAATTGGACAGATTAGGACTAGGTACTACTGGTGCTTTTAGAATATTCAAAAAAGCCACAAGCTGCATTTTTCCCCGTACCTTGTGCAGAAAAATAATGAGTAAGAAATGAGTTCTCCCTACCTAACCCAGAAACTGCAACCAGAGCAGCAAACAGAAGTGGGCTAAGGTACCTCATTGCCCAGTTTTATTCTCACCCTTATGTATAAGAAAATGTCATCTTCATGGACATGCAGTTTGGTGATCAATTGCACCAATTATTAGTAATTTTTAGATAAAAACAAAGAAGCAAAACCTCCCAAAGCACAATCAGTGCTAGGATGAGTGATAATCAGAACAAAAGCAATCTGGATTTCTTGCCTTACTTAAGAAGATAAGATGGCAGATGGAGATTCCACCCACACATCACAGGTAAAGCTCTATCAGCAGTGACAATCATGATATTTAAAAGCTTTTTGGTGACCTGCAGAGAACAATTTGGTATCTTCCAGGGTCCTGTGGACATTTGTCTGAGTGTTGAAGACTTCAAATCAGAAAACTTCCCCTCCACTAGCACACCGATATACTTTTTTATTTTCCAAATCCTTCAGCTCAAAATAGACTGAACGTGAAGATATTTTGTTTGTTCAAGCTTCATGATTTTATGTTTTTCAGTTCATTAGGCGGTCAGGACAATGGACTTTGTTGTTGCTATTAAAAAAATAGTATTGTGGACTATCACTCTAAGAGCTCAGTGGGAAATTTGGGTACATCACATTTTTGGCAGATGTCTGAGCACCCTCACTAAAAAGCAATAACATCACATAAATATAAAGTAAGATATTATATAACTCAGCAATCTCTTCATATACAGTGTATCTTAACTTTCTCTTCTCACTTTTCTTTTGGAGCTTAAATCCAGTTTGAAACCAAACTAAGATCATTCATGGATTCAGTAGACCTTCTCTATTTTAAAACCATCCTCAAATCCTAAATGAAAATTAATACTGTCTTTTATGCTTTACAGTTTTGCAAGTTCTGAATCCCCAGAGTTGTTGTTCCTTATTTATTTCCTCAAGGTAAGAATTCAATTACTTAAAAGCCTTTTGCTTTAATTCTTTTTTTCAAAACTAGACAAACCTTTAGTTTTCCTTTATAGTTCAGATTCCTCAGTGCTAGTACCAGCAGTGACATACACAGCTTTTTCCAAGTGATGACCTATTTTCTACACCACAGCTCTGCTTTTACTACAACTATTAAAAAACATATGGTACAGACAAGAGCTGATTCTTTTGGACAACCCTCAGTTAACTCCACAGTGTAATGTGACTACTTTAATTAATGTTGACTGCATTTGAGGGTTGTTGCCTACTTGTCCAAATGCCATATAGCAACCACACTGATAAAGAGCTTAATTAATATGCATGAAACAAACCAGATGATAACCAATTAATCTTCAAAATTCCATCTTTGGGGAGTGCTTCTCCATAATTTAGGGCAAGCAACGACATTCCTATTCCAGAAGAATGCTGGAATATATCATACTCCTGTTTCAGAGAGACTGCAGCAGTTTCAGTTAACCTGCCTCCAAAAGACAGAATGCTGCTACTCATTTGCCTGGCTAAACTTTGAAATATGTCCTCTACCATGAGCAATCAAATCTAGGACCTGACAACTCACAGCCTGTCAGCAGAGCTGACAGCTGGCACTTGGGGTCCTGGCTCTGCAGGGGAAGGAACCTCACATACATTTGGGTTAAATACCACATCATAAGGAAGTCTGCTGCTATTTATCTTTCAAAACAGTTTGCTTTTAACAACTGCAACATCTGCTGAAATGCTCAAAATGCATGTATGAGAGATTTAGGGGATAATGTTTGCTGATCTGTCCAATTTCTTATCTTACATCACTCTTCTGTATTATAAAAAACACAAACCACAAACCAGTAGAGAATATAAACATTTTCTAAATCTGTGCATGTATTTAAAAAAAATCCTGCAAATATGATGGTTTAATATGGTGTCAGGGCATCTCAGGGAAAACAGATTACTCATTGGTCAGATTACAAAACAGCATTTATATAATTTGTAATGGAATACATGATGGTACACACCCACCTTCTAGATTCTGAAACTGGGTCAAGAACTCCTTCAACTTTTCTACTGTCTTATCAAACTCCTTTCCAGGAGATGACATCAAAATTTCCACACATTGTTGGAGCATGGTTACCAAATCAGACTTATTCAACATCCTAAAAGACACAATTGTTGGCTGAAGTTGAAATGCAGAATGATGAAACAGCTTTCAATGTTATTAGTTGAAAAAGTTAAAAAAATAATCTGAAAAACTCTTTTTAAAAGAAAAAATCTCCACTATTTCAGGCATTCAATCTTGTAGCAAAGACAATTTTTTTCCTGCTCTCATTAATAGAAAGAAACAAACCAATTAGGTTTGGTGAGGATGTCCTTCATGTTTACCTGCAGAACAACTGTTTTCCTGATTATCTAAAAACATTTGCTGGACACAGGAGTTGCAATTTTTGAAACTGTGAGTCAGACATCAAAACAAAATTAAAAAAAAAAAAAAACCCAACGCCCAAACCCCAATCATGGCAGGGTTCAGAACTCATTCCCAAAACCAGTAAATGAAATGGTAAAAAAAAACTATGTAAATACATCCACAAAATGAATCTCTGTGACTCACAATGACTCTCAAATGAAATCTGTATGCCTTTTTCTGTATTTAATTGCTGTAAATCTAACCATCACTAGAATCTCAGAACCATTCAAGTTGGAAGGGATCTCTTGAGGTCATCTAGCCCAACCTCCAGCTCAGCATTTACTTACTATTTAGTTATTAGGGCCTTTCCCAAATGTCACTGAGCACTGCCCAGTCTCAAAATCTTAATTTAAAAGATGTCAGAGCAATGATGGTGGTCAGTGGCTCAAGCAGTGGGTTTCCCTATCAGCTACCTAAAAACTGAGAAATTTAAGGAAAAATTCAGAAGAGGCTGGGGAAGCTCTGTGGATATCTGGAGGGACAATTGCAGTTTGAGCTCTAGTTTCTAACTGGCAATTAATACTAAATGCTTACAAAGGATAAAATTTAAAACTTCAATTCATCTGCTTCAGGGTTACAGATTTTTGCAAATCAGGTATTGCCTTCAGATGCAAAACTTGTTTTGTACAGAAAAGCATCAGGAGTTAACAACAGAAAGGGTGACCTCGACCACACAAAACATTTTGAAACTGTCTTGTATAATATAAAGGGTAAACAAGATAGCCTTGTTCCAGGCCAGACAAAACACTACAGTTAAACACCCAATATGGAGAGAAGATAAGCAGATCTGCAGATCTGTGAATGGAAATAACAAATTTATTTCCACAGGATTATTCAAAAGGAAACTGCAAGTTCTAGAAAAACTTATTTACAAGAAAAATGGGATTACAGGGTCCAAAGAAAAGGCAAAGAGACAGTTATCACGTGAGAAAACAGTAAAGGATCCTTTGCAACCTTTTAGTTTGAGATTACTGCAAGGTATGCCAGGTATCAGTGAGGTTAAGATTTTAATTTGGTGAGGAATCAGGCTTAAAGCAGGAAGGAAGATCTCAGATTACCAGAAGGCAGTAAATAAATCTACCTCTGATTATTCAGACAAGTTATGAAAAAGAAGAAAGGAAGCTACAATGAAGTCCACAAAAACTCCTTCTGAGTGGTGAAGCGGGGAATCACCTGAAGAAGTGATACCAGGTTGGTCAGCACCAAAATGACTTAAGATTAAAGAAGGGCAGGGCTGTGATAAGCAGCATGTGATGAAAAGCCATCCGTAAGTAGCAGACAAAAACCAGAGTACAATATCTAGACAGAAGACAATAGGGCAGAGTCCTTGAAGCTTTGCCACCCAAAAGGTTGATGAGATGTCCCAACCAGTTAGCTCCACATAACCAATCAAGTGAGACATTCTCCAGTGTTCTTGATTCTCTTCTGATGGAATTAATGCAAAATGAACTGAAGCTCACACATTCTCTCAGTCGCCCCATGGGATCTTTTAGACTCTGGAAAACTCAGGTAGAGTAACTCCTGTCTAGATTGCTCAAGTTTGATTACCTGAAAGACTTGTCTTTGGGAAGAGCACTTCCAGCAGAAAGGATAAAGCCTGTCCAGGGAAAGGCTGAAGTAGAGAAGCCAATCACAAAAGAAACACACTTCAGCAACTTAAAACCTTCCATTCAAACATAATTCATGAAAGGCAAAAGAGATACTTTGTTAGAAAATGAGAAATAAGCTGATCTAAAGCTTCTCTATTTTTTACTTTCTAAATACAAGGGGAAAAAAAAGATGGATTCCAGAAAAACACTGAAAAGGAATAAGGGATGGGGAAGGGTGAACATAAGGATATCAACAGGTGATGTGACTCCTAGGAAGGCACAGATATTAAGGAAGAGTGAGTAACTTTTAAACCTGAGCAAAAAGGAAAAAAGATTGTGAGTAGAAGGGGAAAGGCCGCATTTTATCATTTTCACCTAAAAGATAACAGCAAGATTCTATATAGGAAAAACAGAGACAAGGAATTATTTGTAAAAAGGCAAACAAAAGCTAAAACCTGAAGAAATGATAATCACAGCTAGAATTCCAAGTACTTATAGAAATTGTGTTGGACAAGTATTGTTAGGAAAATGACAAAATTTCTGGATTAAAAAGACTCACAGAATCATTGTCTATGAAAGTAGCAACCATAATCACTGTATTTCTTTCAGAGGCTCCCACAGTGGGAGCCAGGACCAGAAGAACAACAGGAGGGAGATGAACAGATAAGAATAAAAGGGCAGCAAGCCAGAATCTGATGGCAGCATCAACTGTGAGATAGGAGAAGAGACAGACGAATTCAGAGGGTGAAAGCAAATTAAACACAGGAGAAGAAAAAGGAGAGGAAAAAAATGGCCAACAGTTATTAAGAGATTACAGGCAGACAGTAGAGGAAAGCAGAATGACACATTTGTGGGCAAAAGCTGAGAGGTGATTGAGTGCTGTCAAGATTCAG
Source organism: Hylia prasina (assembly GCA_013397195.1). Taxonomy (NCBI): domain Eukaryota; kingdom Metazoa; phylum Chordata; class Aves; order Passeriformes; family Sylviidae; genus Hylia; species Hylia prasina. Next base: position 103,889 of record VYXD01001411.1, read on the forward strand.
GAGAGTCAGAGAAGGAACACAAAGGAAAGACTGCCGAAATGACAACTCGAGCATGTGATCCTTTCAAAGGGATGAGAGTAAAGAACACAGAAATGGCTGTGTGCAGGAACCACTCAGTATGGCAAAGTTTGAAGAGTGTGTTTCCTTGTGTGTGTATCAGCCCAGAAAGCTACCCTCCATCCACCACTGACAGGGTTTTTCTGTGCAGTTTCACTGTCAGACACATCAAAGCTGAGCAGCTCAGGGGGTCTGGAAGAGGCAGTTAAGGTTAAGGGGTTGCACTGGCTCCTTGTGCAACAAAGCTGAGGGATCATTTGAATGAATGTAACTATCAGGAGACAGATACTGCCATGTGTCTGTTTAAAGCACATTTAGAAGTCTGTAGCTGCAATACTGCAATTGAAAGGTTTTCTATCAAAAAAACTGGCTTTGATGATTTGGCATTTTAAACACCTACAGACAACACAAGTACAGGCTCTCCTGAAGTCCTAAGCTCACAGGATCACAAAAAAATAACTCAGTCCCTGTAAAAACCGTGAAGGCAAATTATGAAGAGAAGGAAAGCAGTAAAATGAAAAAGAAAGGCCTCAGCTAATATTCATTTGGAACAGATTCTAATTTTCACAACAGACTAAAATTTAAGACAACTAAGACTAATAATCTGATTGAAAATATCTTACCACAATCTTATTTAAAGTACAAAACCCAACTCGTTCACATTCACACAAAGTAATCTCAGTGGTTTCAGCAAAATTACTCCGGGCATATGAGATATTAGAACCTGGCTGAATTTCACAGAAATCAGTAGAAAACCAAACCAGAAAACAGCTGCCAATTACACTTGCAAGCAACCCTAAAACTAGTTGTGAACAGGTAATATCCTCAGCTTTAAGTTCCAGAATAACTGATGACTGATATCTTCCATGTGTACAGTGGTATTAAAACAAAATGGGAAAAAAAAAATCACCTTGCTAGTTGAAGAGATGACTCATACTCCTCTGTCTCCCACACTTGGTTTTCCAAACAAGCACAGTGCAACTCCCTGATCTGTTATGCAGAAGGTGAAGAAAGGATAAAGTGTTTTACAAAGTAACATGGAAATCTTACAACAAGCTGTTCAAAGCAATACGTAATTCCTTTAGAGCCTGTTTTCCAAAGATGCAGATTGATTGCAAAAGGAATGAGAGCACTTAATATCTTCCAGAACTAAGCTTCTGCTGGAGACTGTTGCTCTGCACCAGGTTCCAAACTAACATTCAGATAAAGATAACTGCAGTGAACAGAAAGGAACTCCAATCCAATCCCCAGCATCCTTTTATTCTCAAACAGTGGGACAGTTCATGCTGCTTTTGTCGTCAGTGACAGAGTCTAGTAACAGTATGGAATACATTGAGAACTGAGAGACAAGTGCACATGCACAGAATATATAATTGCTCTTCTACTGGAAGAAATCACTTTGCATGAGAAGATGGATTAAATGACATCAGAGCAATAGGACTATTAAGAGCAAAATGATCACTGTACCTCCTACTACTGCTTTTTTCTGTACAGAAGGCTGCTAAAAGCTCAGTCTCTTCATCTGAATTTGACTAGTGATCACATAGGTGGTAGAAGAGTCTACATTGTCTGCAATGCATACAGATAATCTCACATGTGGGAAAGTCAATGTGGGATTCTTTTGCTTATCTGTGCACCTGCCTCGTCCTGGAAATGCCTTCCTGTTGACTGACAAGGATGACTTTACATCCACACCAGTAAAGAAACCACATACTCTCATCCTCTGCCCATAGCAAGAAAGCATCTCTCTCCATTTTAAGAAGCAGGGGGCTAAACAGTGCATTAGTAAATAAAGAGTAAATATTTATTTAGATGTCATAACTTTGAGGCAAACCCACAACAAAAACCCCAACAAGACCCACACATAACAGCACATCACCTGCTTGCCCAAAGGATACTTTGGAAGAGAAGATGTGAAAACATGAAGACATCTCAGAATTAAAACATAATTTTCATGGTAAGCATGTAAGTCCTCCAGCAGATTCTCTGTTTCTTCCTACAGTGATAGAATAATTTTAAAAGTAATTCTGACATCAATTTAAAATTCCCATAAAGCACTTAAGATTACTTTGAAGTTTTGATATTGTAGTGTGATGATTTAAATCACCAATCTTAAATTGAGACCACTGAGCAAATGCGCTGCATTTCAACAGTTCAGTGCATTCCCATTGGATATTGTTACCTTTACTTTCTTCATCCAGCTCAGTAGAGATTTGCTATTGACTAGCATTATTATTCTATCATTTTCAGCTATATTTAAGCCTTTAGACTTGTCATCTCACAACGAGAGTATACACTATTCCTTTAGCAGGCAGTGAGAAGTTACGTAGCTACTTTTACGCAAAAACTTGCATTTTTACACTACAAATGCATTTAAAATACTATTTCTTATATTGTGGGTAGCTGTTGTTTTTATTAGTTATATGTACATAAAAAGACCAGTTCACAGAAAAAAAAAATATTCAGTTGCTGCTCCTATGTGTTTTTAATTTCACTTTTGCTTATTCATGTGTTGACAACTGCAGAAATAAAAAAAAAAAAATCACATTTAAGAAAAAGAAATTATTGACTAGTGCTACTGAATTTTCTGGATGGCAGCACATTATCACTGGCCTGCCATAGAAGCATATATTAACACTTCTAGAAAGCCACACTCAAAAATTTTGGTAACTATTAAAGTCACTTAGTCTTTGTTGTCATTGCATTTAAGTCTGTGAATTAAAAGATCTTCTCTCCTCTGCCTTCAGTCAAAAATAAAGAGGAAAAACCACAGGATCCTCTACGTATTTTTCTGCCCTTTTGCCTAACTCTGTGCAAACTATTCCAAATGGAAAGAGAAAAACAAAATAAGCCATTGAAGTTTTCTAGAGTTAAACTGAAACAAAGGGTATCAAAGAAAAAAGCAAAACCTTGCCTACAGGCAATATAAGGAAATACAGATGTATGGAAAGAAAAGGTAGCATGCTGCAAAGACTGAAACTAAAAAGACAGTGCTACAGAGAGCTTTCTGATGTTAAAGTTTTAAATTATTAAAAACATTAATGATCTTTCTCCCCATAGACTTTTTATATATGGAAATTTAAGAGTCACTGATATAACAACTGTGAAGGCAACTTCTAAAACCCAAGAGTAGACATTCACAAGTTTGTATTTTAATGTTAAAGTAGGATCATTAAGAAAAAAAACTATCCCCACCACAAAATAAGCTAAGACAAGAAAACAAGTTCTCTCTAATGCTGCTTCATCAACCTTATTTCTCCAAATCCCAAGCATTAGCACATCTATGTTTCTCTCATCTTGGTCCTAGCTCAAGACAGATATAGTTAATATAAGTAAATAGCAATGTGTTTTGCCAAATAATGAAGTGCAAAGGCATAATCCATTTTGGAAGAGTTTGAAAATGTCATTAGAAGACTATGCAATATTATTTCCAGAACAGAGAATGCCACATTTACGTAGTTTCAAATTAAATTTGTCATGAAACCTTTTAGACAGATTTGTTAATAATTACCATGTAAAACTGCTTTTAAAACTGATTACTTTAAATAGGTGAAACTCTTCCCACAGTCATTAAAAAAGTGGTAACAAGACAGAATATAAATGAAGCTGATAAAGTGTATTGCAGATTTAGGGGCTAAGCTGGATGACTAAAGTGACCTGGTGCTGAAGCACCAAGTTCATGTGAGAGAGATTACTATAGTGAGTTTGAAAGTGTTTCCAAAGCTGGGCATGACACTGTAAATTAGCATGACATCAGAATAAACAGCACCTCATTAATGCAGCAGTAGGACCTTCCTTTCCCAGGCAGAACACTCTGCCAGCTTGGCAAGGCAATAATGGTCCCAACCTCAGTTGTGGAGATTAGAACAACTGTCTTCAATTAAAATCTGTGAGAAGCATCATATGCAACTAAGCATGAGAATTCCAACTTCCTCCCCCAAGTTAAAAGGTGAGGCTTGTGAAATAAGGGGTGTTTTACTAAACATGTAAGCATATAAATACATTTCATGTATTAAACATCAAAAACATAGGAAGTTTAAGCTGATGAGTATTCAACTTTCAAAGCAGGTGTGAATAAAGGGCAAGGGAACAGTAGTAGCTTAAGTTATTTTTGCCAATGAAGATAATGGATCATAACATTGGATATAAAATCATATCTCATCTTGAATACTGTAACTGTACTTGCAATGTTGCCTGCTCCTAACCTCCCCTGCAGGCATTACCACTGTTCTTCACACTTGAAAAAGCCTTCCACACCAGGCAAGTATCAATTGCCTGACAGGTTAGAAATAGTTGAAATGAAGAGTCAGGAGAAACCCTTTACCTTCAGCAATGCTTCTACTGGGAGTGGCTCAGATGGTGAAAATAACCAACAGATTTTTGTTGAATTCCTAAAGGGCTCACAGTAGTAGTAGTCTGACTTCAATCAGTTGGCAAAGCTTCAGATAAACATGTAACAAATTAGTTTTAATCCTGCATGAGGTCTAGTGTGAATGTGTGCCTTGGGACACAGACTCTGCCCTACTGAGTTCAATCAGAAGGATTAAGATCTTGTGAAATAACCTCCAAGATTACTTACACATTCTTCAAACACTTAACTGACCTTCCAAGAAAATCAGTAAGCATGAAAAGACCTAGCCATAAATAAACCATGTATCCTTCTTTTAAAGCAGTTGTATTCCAGACACAGCTAAAAATTGATGTAAGAAAGTTGTGCACCTTCATATAAAGGCTGACCTGACAACCCTAGAGATTTGAAATTTTGACCTGCCAATCCTAATTCCTCATTCCTGGCCACAAAGCACAGTATATTCTGTATGAAAAATGTTATACAGAACTATACATCTTGGTCTTGTATTTTATTATGTTCCACAAAGTGATATATTGGGCAAGTTATTTCTGTTCTCCAAAGACATTCTTAAAATTTTACCTTTAAGAAGTTGTCATTTGTCAGCAGTGCAACCTGTGTCCCTGACTCTTGCTTTTCCACATACCTTATGACAAGAAAAAAAAACCCATAAAGTTCTAACACAAAGGAAGATTCTAGGGTTAAAAACATTTTAAATGCTTATGCTGCTATAAGAAATGCGTATCTTTCTTTGGAAAGATTCAAAAAGGACAGTCAAATCCAACAAGTTGAAAGGCCACTCCAAAACCCTAGAAATTATGCTTCAAATCAGCTTAACAAATTCAAAAGTGATTTTTGGTTATTTGTCAGAATAACTTGTTTCTATATTAAGAATGAGAAGAAAAAAGTAAGTTCAAGTGATTACACATCACAGAAGCTGCACCCTCTAGGCTAGAACATTAAGGCTTCCTGAAATTATTTAGGAATGTCCTCTGTTTGATCAATTTACCTTTGCTATAGAAACATGCACAAATGAGTTACAGTGTTCACAGAACTACATTTACAGATTCTTTTAATCTTTTTTAAAGCTGACTCAATACATGATTGTCCAAAAAGTGTATTTCCACCTTTACCTTCTAAAAGAGGGCAGTCTCCGAATGTTTTCACACTGATCATGTGATAAAGAGTAAATTCTCTTCTTAATATCTACCAAGTGGCAACACAGTACACTGAGAGGCTGGGAATAAAAGTGCTCCACAATGCAGAGCTGAAAAACAAACCAAGAACTAAGGATGTTAACAAAATTCAATCTCCCTGCTATATCTACCTTTTAATGCTTTCTTACTACTACACTGCATATACTACAATGGTAGTAATGGTACTCCTTTAAAAAAAAATAAATTACAATTCATAAATATTCTGTAAGTCACTACAGGACATTGATTATACAGTTGTACAGAGTCACATAATTACCTTCTTTGCTATATGTGCTATTCATTTTCAGTACCTCAGCTTTTCCCCCCTCTTATGTAACATCACACCAAGATATAATGACATGATGGTAATCTCTTGTATTTATCACTTGGAAAATCTGATCTGAAATTGCTTCATCCTTTTAGCACACAAGGACAAAGCCATACACCGTTAGGCTTCAAACCTGTATTTGCATGTCAGGCCAATGGACAAGTACTAAATTCTGATCATTCTTTCAAATAAGAGGAGCTGAAATTTATGAAAGCCCACAAAGGTCTGTCTTCAGGAAGAGGTACTATGGCCAGGATACTTCTCCTGGGCACATGTAATCACTGAGTCTCATGTATCAAAAAATCAGAGAAGTTCTAAATGTGTATGACATTAAAAGGGCATATTTTACTAGCAAGTTCACACATGGAACTAGGCACAAAAGAAACCATTTCACAACCCTGCATTAAAACAGATGACAGCAGCTACAAATTCTTCAGAGAACTCTTGTCTGCAATTCACAAAAGCGACAAGGAGACTCAGACACAGAAATACATCTAGATATCAAGAACTATATAAGCCAACAAAAACTTAACTATCATGCTCTGTAGAGACTCCTTTTGGAAACTCCCTGAGCTCTTCCAGTTTGTCCTCTGAGAGAGGGTAAATTTAACTCCCACACTGCTACACAACACCTTGGAGCACAGGTATTACCTCCTTTGAGGCACCAAGTAAATGACCCTGCAGCTCCAATTTCCCTGAGAAGGCAAGAAGTGTGCATCCAGAAATTGTGCCAGAGGAGTTCAAGTGGGGAAGAGACACTGCTGTAGCCTACTCACACCAAGGCAAACCAGAGTCCAAGGAGCTGGTACAGATATGAACTGGGGAGTTCTGACAGGGGTGTTAGAAAGCTACAAATTAATCTATAGCAAAATACAGCTCTTTCTGCCCACTAAACCAGGTCACCCTTTTAAATGTAACCTTAAAGTATCGGGTTTTGTGGCAGAGTAAGCTTTTATTGGATTCTTCATACAGGTCCTACAAGTTGCTCGTAAACCCTTATCAGTAAAGGTTTTTAAATATCCATCTGTTCACAAACCCAAACTGTTTCCAAAGGATATTTCTTTATGCAATTTAGTAATACTAGGATCTAAGAAATCTTTCAGGGCCTAGAAATTACCCTTTGTTTTCACAACCATAATATGAATTCTTGTTACCACTGCCTACCTGAAATCCTTTGACAAAATTCTGGACAGAAAAATCATGGTACAGGAATATGTTGATAAGAACCTGCAGAACTTTTACTCCCAGTTTAAAGGGAAACTGAGATGTCAGAAGCAGCTAAAAGGGAGACAAAAAGAAAAGGTAGTCATAGCAGAAATTTTCTCCTGAATTCAAATCAGTAAAACATATATATAAAACTTGATACAACTCTTAGTATATGTTAACATAACATTCAACTAAATGAGACACTAAATACACTGCCAGCTTCTAAAAACAGTATTTCTACTAAAATATCCATGTAAAGACTGATTTTCAGTTTATTATTTTACCACATTTTCATAAGTATCTTTCACTAGTATATTTTAAGTTAATTTTGCTTAATGCTATTTTTGTAAAATTACAAATAGAACAGAGACTGCTGTAATGAACAATGATACCACTATTTTCAGTATGCGTAAAAGAGATTTTGGAAATTCTGTGGTCTACCAAGAATCCACAGGCACGACATTTAAATGGCTTGAACATATGGACAACTCAGCTAATGTTTCACAGGTGGCAAGTCTCAGGCTGAACTTTGTTTTTCAGAGTTTTAGCTAAGTTTCAAAGCTACCTTTTTCTGGAACAAAGTAAAACTGAAATCACAGCTCGACTTTCATGAAGAAGAGTGAATGTCAAAGTGTAATTGCACAAGGCAATGCAAATGAAAGATGAAAGCAGGAGTGTGTGTGTCTCAGTATGAGAAGGTCACTCTCAATATTGCACTACTCTGCAGCTGCAAGTAGGAATATCTAAAATCCACAGCTCTCAGGAACAGAGTCCTTTTCAAAACTTTCAGACAAACCTGCCTTGAAAGGCCACACATGTAAACTCTACTTCAACACACACTCCTCATTTCTATTTAGAAAGGGAATTACCTTGTCAATTATAGTAGACAGGTGGTCCTTACAGGAAAGGGACTGGAAAAGCTCTATGCACAGCAGAGAGGAAACTGAGTGAGGAAGTAGTCTGTGGATAATCATTGGTGATGTAGCAATTCCAAAAACCAGCACTAGAGGTAATTCATGGATATGCTGACTGGATAATGGGGGAAGGGAAAAAAAAGTAATAGTTACATTACATAAGCTTGTGTAACAAATGCATTATAGTCCTACTACAGCACCGAGTTTAAATGCAGAAAGGGGTAAATTAAAAGATTTGCTGCTGGTAAACCAAAAGAATAATTGGTATGGAATAAAATTAAAAAGCAAGGATGCTATATAAAGCCCAAAAGTAGATGAGAAAATGAAATTCCACTCTCGGATTCAAATTTCAGAAAGTGGCACAAAAATTCAGTTAGTCTTGTGCTGGTCCTACCTTCCCAAAAAGTTATATTCAGAGAACTGAGTCTTATAATAGGAATTTTTTCAAAGATACAGAGAAAAAATAAAAAGATACGTTAAACAGGTAACAGCCAAGAAAATTTGTAAGATTTACACCATTTAATAAATTCAAAATAAATATGAAACATCTCTTTTTTAAGCATATTCCAATTACACTTAAAAAATTGCAACTTCTCTAGACTAATCTTCCTCTTCAGATAATTTTTTAGTATTTGCTTTAGAACCGAAAATCAGGACTGAATGTGTATTCCATGAGGACAGCATACAATTTATATAAAATACAGTGTTTTCAGTATCATGTCGTCATTATTTTCCATTTTTAATAGTTTCACAGAGGTATAAAATATGCTATCTTAAATACCTTCTAGGTTAAAATTGTTGGTTTATTCCTTTCCTTCGTTTTTGCCACAGCAACTTTCTGACTTTGGATTTTAATCATTATCCCACAATTACTTCATTTCTCTAACTCCTCAAAAGAAATTGCTGAAGACAAACATAAAACCAATAAACTTCCTATATTACTGTCCACTGTTGATAACCTTAGAGAATCTTAGAAAGGAATCAGAACTTGTGATTAACAAATCAGAGGAATCTCTCACATTTACCCACTGCACCTTCATTATTAAACATGTTTTAGATGAAGGTAACAACACAAGCTGTACAATTTCTTGCTGGTGGCACAGCAAGTGAATTGCCTAGGCCTTGTTCAGAGGTAACATCAGGTGCACACACTGCAGCCCCAATTCTGACAGCTCCAAGTGTAGCTCCAAACTGGGGACTTAAGTGCCAAGATGCTCTTTTTGGAGAGCAGCATGAGTTTTTGATTAGCATGCCTGAGATTACATTAAGGAAGCCAGGCTAAAGAAGCAGAGAAGTACAGGAGCATCTGAAGAAGTCAGCTGCTGGTTACAGATTCTGGCCAGCTGAGGAAGTTTTATATACACCCCTATTAGTAAGCTAGTGGCCTTTAAGCAGCAGCATAACATCAGTAGTCACACAAAAATACACTCTGCAAACAATTTTAAAAGATCTAGACCTCTTAAAAATTTAGTTGCACATTCACAAATTCTGTAGCAACTAGTACCAATAAATGCTACTATGTGAAGTATTAAATCAGCCACCCCTTATCTCAACCTGGCCCTCAGGCACTCTGGTTCACCGTTTCAAGTTTAGCTTTAGCATAATTTACCCCTAGAACCTAGCAAGTAGTTTTTGCTCAATCACTGCTGCAAAGAAGCAGCACCAATATTTGATTCCAACACTTCACTGGCCTCACTGTTACATTTCAAAACAGCTGCAAATAGAAAATGGGTAAAAGAGTGGAAGAACTCACGTTCAAGTCACATTACCTGCTGATGACTATGAAGTCTTTAAGAACTTTTGTGGTGAAACTTTCCATGTCTTTGAATATGACTACAACTGGAGGAAACTGCCAGTGTCTAGAGGAGGAATTTCTTTTTTTGCTTGGAGTTTCAGGATCTGTTTTCTTTACAGCCATTAATTAAACATTAATACACAGAAGCCAGCAAAATAAAAAAGACTGAATCCTATCTATGATATTATAATACTCCAAAGCAACATGATTGACTTTTTGTCAGCTGTATTTATTGAGCACCTAGAACTGCCATTTTTCTTCCTTCTGTTTGGCACAGCATGAAGTACAAAGAATACACAGATTTTAAACACACAGTCCAACAGTGACAAGAACAGCTCCCAGAGACAGAACTGGTGGAGTTCTGTTGGGAAGGAGGGAGAAGATTTGAATTGTATACACAGACATTGTTTATTTTCTATAGCTTTACCTTGTAATAGAAAGAGCATGCACCCAATACACTTTGGTTTATCACACTGCTCCAAAGAAGTCATTAGAAAATCAGTTTAACTTGTATTCATGACAGAAACAAAACTTAAAACTTCAATAGCCTTAGCAAACACAAAGATATAAAAACATTTTGAAAGTAATTGCCTTACTGCTTGCCAATGTAGTGTGGGCTGCAGATGACATCATGGCTCATTAGCACTAGTACAGTACCTTTGCCCTGGATGGCTGTTCTTCTGTAAAGTTTTGTTTTAATAAACAAAATATCTCAGCACTCCAGGGACAAAAGCATTTGGCATGAAGCTCATACTGCATTTTAGGCTTCCAGTTCTCAATTAAACATATGATAAAATAGTACTTCTTGCCTGAGTTTCAGAATTCTGACATTCACACATCATCAGTAACTAACTCCACATTTGTTTTATGTGTCTCATATTATATTCGGTCACCTCAATATCACGTTATTTTTTAGTATTACATTAAAAATTAACCTTCGGCATTTTCTCACAGAAAGCTGAGTTATTAAATTTTTGTTTTAAACACATCTAAAGGTCAGGAGTTTTCATAAACCGGGGATAAAAAAACCACCAACAACATACCTGTGTTACACTCTCATACCAGCTGATAAGAGAAGGCATTGAACAACGTATTCTATTCTGTGAGACCTGCACACAGTCCTCATCTTCCAGTGAGTCCACCTCTATATCACAGTTCATCAGCTGCCCCATCAGCTTCTGCATCAGATTTTTTATACCTTCACAAAACATTTTTAGAAACGTGGTAAAGACTTTTGGTTATCTGGCAACACTTCTCCATCTCATACTACAAAAAACTACCCCAAAGTTATTACTCATCGTTTTCCACATTTCTAATTATTCCCCTTCTCTCTCCAGAATGCACATCTCATGCTCCTGAAAGCATTAATGATATGCATGCTGTTCATGCAATATGCCTAAATGGCAACAACTGAGCTTAAGATGTTGGTCTTTCATCTTTACCTGAGCTCCAGCCATATGCTTTGAAGAGTGACCAAGAAATAAGGCAGCCACTCCACAGAACTGAGGATGCTGCCATATGTGATTTTAATAATTTTACTTAAAGAATAAAAAAGTAGCAAGGAGGATGGGACCATTTTATTCTACCCATTCTCTCAATAAATAATGTGACTGTAAGCATTTAGAAAGTGGAATGCATACATCCACTGTCGAACTGAACAAGAAGAAAACCAACCTACAACATCAACATGCAATACACTAAGCAGCATGTCCTTAACTGTTACACTACAGCTAAGTAGCATCTCATTCTTCACTGCTTTAAACTGAACTGGATACCTCTCAAAATACAGCAGGCATTACTGCTCTGGTAACACAGGTTTGAGCAAATCTTTGGAAAGCCTTCAAGATGCTTCTGTCCATTACTCTTACATTTAGGGGCAAAAGCTAGAATTCCTAGTTAACTGGTATCTTATTCAAAAGAAGCAGCTATGCAATTGCAGTATTTACCTGGGCAATCTTTGGCTTCCAGAAAGGCTACATAAGGAGTAATGCTCTCCTGAAGGACATCTGAGAGACTTCTGAAAGTCAAGTCATGATCTGTAACATTTACTCCTATGAAAAAAAAGGTCAAAATTTTAAGGGCATTCTTCCCATGACTCGTGAGCACAATGATTGGACAATAAACTGAACAGTAGACAAAAACCAGAAGATACCTCAAATATATAAGGAAAGAATGAAAGGTATCACATCCACTGTGAGGGAAGATGAAAAATTACCAAAAGATTAAAGTCCCTGATTAGCCACTGATTAAGAGAAACAGGGAGTCACTGTGAATACCCTTCATCATGTAGCTTGGTGGTGTTTTTTAAAGTTATCTCAAGAGTGCAAACCTGAGAGAAGCAGGACTGGTTTTCTAACATCCCTCAGAAGCCATTCACAGCTGTGTAAGGCCTGCAGACAAGAAGTTAAATTCACCTTCTCCAGAAGAAGAATACAATATCCACACCTGGATTCTCTCATGGCTCATGTAAAGAGGAAAATTCCTGTAAACTGCTGTGAAACTCAGTCTGAATTCACTATGAACTACTTTGTATTTACAGCCTTTGTTAATATCCTTAATCAATGGGAAAAAAGAACAAGCCCCTCCAGGAGGCAATCCAGAACTTCATCCACAGAAATATTTGAAGCAGTAGTCTTTCACTTTCTATTGCCTACAAAAGTCGAGTACTCTTTGTTTGTGCCTACACGGTAGGTTTGAAGCACAGACCTGATTTTAATTTCCCTAAAACAATCCACTGAAAATGTAATCAACTTGCCTTGAATCAGATTTAGGATTTATAGGTACAAACCTCTGAAAGAAAGGAGAAGGTAAGAAAAAAAAAAATACTTCAGAACTTCGTTAACTTCATCTCCAGCTATATTCTTCACTCTCTGCTCTTTTCCCAAGATAAAGAAACTACCTTCCTACATGTAAAGATGCACTGCAAGAACACGTATCAGAAATACAGAAGCTATACAATTCCAGGGTTAAGTTGTAGAAACCATCAAGCATGCTGGTGGCAGAAACAGGGATGCAACCAAAGTTATCTCCAGCGCCTCAAAGAAAAAAAACTCAAATCACTACTAGGTGATTAAGAGAGGCCTGTGAGGCAGTTGTTGACTTATTGGATTACTAAGGAACATAAGGGGGAGGAGGTTTTATCTGACTTCCTTCTCCCTGCCCAATCTCTTCTGTTGACATGTTTGAAGCTGATATTGCTCACAGTAATTGCTGGGACTCAGTAAGTTTCTTTGATGTGCCTGTGAGTTTTAATCAGATGTACATTACAAAAAATATCTTAAAATTACCTAAGACAAGAGCTGCAGTAGGGATTTCTCTGAACTTCATCCTGCAAGTCCATTTTGTTGTCTTCTCTTGAAAATCAGAATGAGACCGGCTCAAAAAACTCACCAGATTATCAAGCAACTGCTTATTCAAGTCTTCCTGTATTTGCTGCAAACATACACAGAGAGAATTGATCTATAAAAACGTGAAAACACCACTGCATCTTCCTTTTTCTACTCCTATCCTGCATAATCTTTACCCTTAACACTCCAGGGTTTTAAAATTTCCTGTGATTTATAAACTAACTTATTCTTTGTGTGGCAGAGACATTTCCCATCTTGGAACTTCTAGTCAAGTGACTCAAGAATAACTTGAAAAGCAAGTGACCTTAACTGTGTTGTCACACAACAGGCTTTAAAGAAGGAGAAAAAACCAACATACTAACAAAGCCTCAGAATGTAGGCAGAATAAAAACAATATAATTAGTTTCTGGAACAATGTTCATAGAAATTCCTATTCTTCCTTCTCACCTTACAAAACACCTATAAACATTTTTCTGAGAGATCAAAATGAGAGCAAATATTCTGCTCCTCCAAATCTAATTTGGGATGAAAGAAGTAAAAATAGTAATAAAAGAAATCATTAAATATGTTTTATAAGAAAAAATACTAAACCACATGACTCCCATGTTTGCTACACTGTCTTTTGACCTTCAGGATGATTTTCACACAACAATTTGTATAAGCAGGAACGTATGAAAAGGTGAGCGAAAGCACGGGGAAATAAAACTTTTAAAGGAAAATATATGTCAGCAGCATTTTCTATTTCTTTTTTATCTGTGTGCCTTTGAAAATCTGCCCCCTAAACCAAGACACGCCTTCTGCTAGAACAGACAAAAAAACCCTCCTGTACTCTGAAGTTCAGGATATCAATATATACTGTAGAACACACGTTAGAAACAAGATTAAACCCTTGTTCCAAACAAAATCATCAAGATTTATTAGCAACAAAAAGTGACACACAGAGCTGTGAACTTGATTTTAAGGAGAGTGGCAAAGGCCATCTCTAGCAGCACTGAAGAGGCCACTAGAGAGTGATGGTCACATCTCCAGTGGATTGCACATGATGCCTGCTCAATAGCCTGAACTCCAGTTCCATAATACAGAAGAGCTCCTGCTGGCCTAAACAACTGATAAATGGTACACACAGTAGTTTTAGTCTTTTCATGCTCCTCTTATTGAAGAATATTCTTCTGGCCTCTCTGATGTTGACTGTGCAGCTCTCAACTCCCACCTAATAAATTCTATGCAACTCAGAACAAATTAACATGACATTTTTGAAATAATTTACACCATTAGCATTATAGCACCATTGTAACAACTCCTGTATTACCACAGATCCTTTTAACAACCCTCTGAGCTTCTGTTTCAGATTCCATCAAACCATAAACTTCCTGTGATCACTATTGTTTTTGCTAAGCTGACCCAACAAGAACCTCAATTGTTACTCTGCATGATTATACTATATATTATTTCTTCCACTCTGTACTTGTGACAATGGAATTCAGTCAGCCATAGCATTACACATTTACCTAGCTTTCCTAAAATACATCAGTCTTTTCTTGTCAAAACAACTTTGTTACTAGCATTGTTTTGGTAATGTTCCAGAAAGTTCACCAGGCTGCTCTGCATCTCAAGTGACCAAGTCACTCACGTACATGGCATTTTCACAGTGCAGTTTATAATGGACAAGAGTGCTCTACAACAAAATGCCATGGAGGGCAAATCGTGTTCTGAACACTTCAGGCAGATACCAGAGAACCAGGAAAACACCAGCACAAGCACAAGGCCTGCCAACAAATCACCAGGCAGCAGTGCCCTGGCAAAACCTTTGGAGAATGTCCTGCTAGGCTCCCTAGGCACACTACCAGAACCCCTAGAATAAAAGCCCAAACCAGCAAGCCACACGCTTCCCACGTACTCTGCCACAGATCAGGTTTGCTACACTAGGGTTTGAAAACATGTAAGAAATTAAGTCCTGCCTAGCTAAAGCCCTCACCTGCCTGGTCTGACCTCAGAGATGATGCTGCTTTGAGGAGTTCAGACTAGAGACTTTCTAAGGCCCCTTCCAACCTAAATTATCACACTATTTTACATTTAAGAACAACCATCAGCTCCACGTTTGCCAACAGTGGGATAAAAGGATGATGATTCAAAAAACTCAGTAGGAAAGATATCACAGATACACCAGAAGCAGTATGAAGAAAATTCTCTGTGTAGCAGCAGAAATAACTGCAGGTAATCTGCCCTTGAGCAATTCAAACTCTATGGAAATGCTCATATCAAAATGTCAGTATAGGAGGAACTGTCTTCCATCAGGAGGAGTAAGACCAGAAGAAAGTACCTGGAAAACTCTTTAACAGCCTCAAAGAAAACAAGGGTAGGAATGGATTTAGAGGAATTTACAATCTTAGCCCAAGGGTCCAGATTTTAAGTTAGATCCATCTGGCCTCTACTGCACATCCCAGAACAAACTGTGGGAACAAAATTCTCCTAATGTCTATAGAGCCTAACAGCAAGCAGAGGAATATGGAATACTTGCCCAGAATCCATGACACCGAACAGAGGAGGGGAGGAAATCTCTGCTGTATGGAAGCAATTATTCACACTATAATGCAAGCCAGCTGGCTATAGGGACACCAAACAGCATGCTGTGTAACACACAACAGTCAGGAGGCCACAGTTCAGTATGAAATTAACTCTGACCCCATCCACACCATCCATACTAATTCAATAGGCTGTATTTGCAGTGGTGTCATTCCGTATTTGACATCCACACAGCTGTGTTCACATAAATCCACTGTGAATCCTGGGCTGCTGTGTATGAATTCTGGAACACTGAGGTTAAGACCAGCCTAAAATCCTCAAAGGCTGGCAAGCATTAACTGAATTAAAACAGCAGTATGCCAAGAGTTAATAAAGATGATTAGTAGGAAGAGAAGCTTAGAAGCAGCAGCTTGAAGCAGTAGAAGTGTACATTTCTGTGATTACAGGTAATGTGTACTTGATGCATTTATTATTACTACTTTATGTTCTGGACCGTCAGTATTTCTGGCTCTCCTACTGCTGTAACTAGCTTGCCATGCCAAGCATGTCAAAAAGATCCCCAGAAACAAAGAAGCAAGCAGCATTGTTACAAATGCAAAACACCACTTTAGTGTGAGGCACAAGACTCACCTGTGTTTCCAATTTGATCTGGTTCCATAAAGACTGACAAGTGACAAACCGTAGCTCAGTATCCTCTGAATCACTGCTTGTGCTTCTGAAATCATGACCTGAAAACACAGAAAGCAAAGGAAAGCACAAATAAGCTCATGAAAACAAAACTTTTTTTTTCCCCTGAGAACAAAACAAAGCACCCAACTGTACATACATATTTCAGGGAGATGATTCTTCTCATAAACAAATAATCAATTGCTGCTTTTTGGTAGAATAAGCAAGAGAACAAGCAGAATCTATTACCCAATTATGTGCACAAAAGGTAAAGAAGAGGCTTCTATCTCAAGTCCCATATAAGCTAAAGACTAAATCAGAGTGAACAGCATTTATTATTTAAGTAAAACAATCATCATCATCATCATCTTTCTCTTGTTTCAGAAAGCTTTGTGGGTCCACCTGGTTGCCATTCAATGGAGCCTAAGCAGTGGTCTGATCCCTAGAAAAGAGCCAGTTGATGAGCATAATCTCCTGAAGCACTAAACCCACCTAAAACGGGCCTGTAAATGACAAATGAGAGACATCCCTCCACCTCCATTTTCACTGTCTCTCCTATCAACTCATTTGTTCCCTAACAAAAATCACTTAGAATATATAACCAACTCTAATTACACAGATCTTAGATTTTTAGCTGAGGACAATCCAGCCACTACATTATCTGGTAACATACCAAGGCATAATATCCTTTTTTCACTACCGAAACTCAAACCATAGGTGTAAATCTCCTCAAAAGGGCTTTTGTAGGGTGTGACAGTATTATCAACTATTGATGCAGAGGAGTTTCACAACTAAAAGTTCACTTTTCAGCCCACAGGACTGGGCTTCCAGACTGGACAGATGCTTATCCAAGTATATGTTTTAGAACACCACTGTAACCAACAGCTGTGAAAAGCCAAACCAGCTCACCTCTGCCTCTCTCTTTTAGGGCTAGTCCAGACAAATTTACTTTTCCACCTCAAAGCATTTGCTAACTAGAACAATATGCTTAGTAGTTTATCCAAGCATTTCTAATCTCACAAAAACAACAACATAATAACCAGTAAGGGGTAAAATTTCAATGTGGTCTAAGTGCACAGGCCTTGGTTGTTGCAATAACTTGCAATGACAAAAATATGGCCTCGTTACTTCCCTCTCCATCTTTTTCATATAAATTGTCACACTTTTTGACAGCTCTAATGATGATAAAAGTAGTTCAACCTGGGAATAAAAACAGTAAGTTCCCCAACTGAGTCTCAAATAGCAATTATTTGAGATGCGTTATTTCTGGTTCCAAGAAGAGTCAGTTCTCAAATGAAAACAGATCTGCAAACACATCTAGCATCTATACAGCAAATACAAGTGGACAAAAGCCACAAATGGCCTTTCTTCCTTCTTTTCCACAAGAAACTTCAGCAAAATACCCAGGATGTGAGATTTATGGATGGCATATAACTTCTGACTCCAGAGTTTAAAAATGGCTCATTCAGACCTTCAGGTGAATTGTTTGTCTGTTAGTAAAAAACTTACGGTAGCATGGTGACAAGTTCTCACTTTAAAAAAAAGTGCAAAGACAAAGATGGCTATACAATCTTGATTGGTGGAGATGAAAAAAGCCCAGCATTTACTCTAGCCAATAATTTGCCTGCACTTCTCTGAAGAAATGAGTTTTCCGCAATCAAGGAGTAAGAGAAAACCTCACACAGCTATGACAGAACTCATGATACTAACTCAAGCAGATGTGATGAACCTTTCAGGATTAACCCTTCTCAAAAACAGAAACATAAATGAAAATGCACTAACCTGTTTTGTCAGACAATCTTCTCTTCTTGGAACTTGGTTTAAAAACAAAGCAGCCCTAGAGAACAGCAAAAAAAACCCAAACAGACTTCAATACAATCATCAACCTGACTGGTTCCAGAGGCCACTTTATTGTCCTTTTATTTCAGTGCTCCATTAAACCAATAATTTGCACCGAATTGCCAGCCTTTTAAGAATATCAAGTTACATACTCCCCCTTTATATTTCTGTTTCAAGCTGGAACACTAGTGGAAGCAGTAACCCAGCACACTTGTTTGGAATTTTTTCATCTTTCCACTACGTTTTGCAATTCAACCACCATGTGGGCCAGCAGCAGATTCTTTAAATGCCTCAAAACCTCCAACAGGTTTAGAATTAAAAGGAAATTATTCCCTGGGGACACATCAGTACGGTTTTCTCAGTACAGTTTCAGTTAAAAACAAAACAAAAGGTAAGAGGCTGAGATGAATAGAAAACACAATCCAGGATAATGCAATGAGTATTATTAAGTCACTTATAAAATGACACTTCCAAGCCACAGTGAACTACATCCCAATTCAAAAAAAGTAAATGGTTAGAAGCAGAATGACAAATGGTTGGGAAAAGGTTCATATAAAACCATGTGTTCCAAAGAATTCCTGTAGAGAGAAGTTATCTCCCAGTTAGACCTACTTCATCATGCAGGTATTAAGCTTTGAGTTCTTGAAGATTTTTTTCATTTTCTTCTAGAAAATCTGAAATTTCTTCCCTCATCCTCTCTACAGAAGCTCATCTCTTTTGCAGAGTTATAAAGATTTCCTGTATATCACAAATCACACCACTGCCCAACTCTCACTGTGAGGTTCTTGTGCTGCAGCAAGGGGGAAGGAAACACCCAAGTGCTGGAAATAGACTGATTCAATCCCTTATTTCTCAATGAAGATGTTTATACAAGGATTACTGAACTCAACCTAGGATAGGTTCAGCCACTAAAGTAAGAATGATGCAGCGAAAATCAAACACCAGAGGTATGTTCAATTTTGATCACAGTCACCAGTCCATTGAGTGACTTCAGACATGTTGTTCCCTTTCTTACACAAATACAAAATTGCAGTAAAACACCAACATTTGTATTGACCCTCTCTGAAAAACAGCCTCACAAACTGGAGATGCCTTTAGACACATTCCATTTTACCACGTATATTAAGGACCATTTAAAAACAGCTGAACAAAAGTAGTTGCTATTCTACAAGTGCTAAACACTCTGGTACAATTCCACTGCAAAAAGGTGTCCTACAGATCTATTTGTGCTGCTACATGCACTAATGGAATTGGCCACAGAAAGCATAAATCATATACACAAAAGAAGAATGGATGCTTAATCAAACCAAACACAAATACTGCTGAATTCTTTGCAAGCATTGGCTTTTCCACACCACTGAATGTGGCTGAGAGCAGAATATAAATCTGCAAAGTATTACATAGAAGATGTGGGAGCCAAGGTGAGGGGACATGATTCACCACCAAACTACCAGGCAACAGCCATTGTCAAAAGTGAAATCCAGCTGTTTCAGATTAAGTTTTAAGTTTTTTAAGACTTAAGTTTGTTTGGAAGCACTTCACTTCTGGAAGTAATAACCTGCACAGTGCCTTCCACACCAAACGATGCAGCTGTATATCACAACTCAGTGAAAAACAATGGAAAGTGCAGGAATTTTCTTGTGATGATAAAACACACGCTGTGAACCACTGCTGTTGTTCACTGTATGACCAAGCAAGGGATGAAATAAGTGAAATGTTTCAATCCAACATTTCAAGTCCTGCTATTCATTAACACTCACATGAATGCACTATCTCTACTGCCCACTCTGAACACAGCCCACATAAAAAGTTTTCAATTCAGAAATATCAAGGCAATAACAGATATTTAACATTACATGTGGGCGACAGCACTTTTAGTTCTATTTCTTTGTTGGATTAGTTTTGGGGCGGGGGGTGGTTGGGTGAAGCAATGAGTGTGGCAACAAGCAATGCCACCGGACTTCACCGGGGAGTGAAAAACCTACAGCCGCAACACCCACAGCTCTGCTCTGGGTGCCATTTACTCCAAGCAGGAATGGGTTTTGCTGTGCCAGGAAAGCAGCGGGCAGGTGACCTGCGGGATCACTCACCACTCATGCTGTGGCTCTAGGAGTGCCCCGTGCAGGGATAAGGGTCCTCGCGGACCTCTGGACAAGAGACCTTGCGGACTCGATGGTCCTTGTGGGTCCCTTCCAACCCAGGATACTCCGTGATTCTGTGGGACTGCGGTGAGGACAAACAGCGCCTTGGGCTAAGCGAAACCGGGCCTGGATGAAGAGCCAGCAAGGCTTTGGGAAGCGGCGGGCAGCGGAACAGGGCAACCGGGAGCCGGAGCACCAGGGAGGCGGGAAAGGCAGCGGCTGGCGGAGGCGGGAAGAGGAGCAGGCGCAGGACGCGGCGGACGGTGCCGCGGGTAACGCTCCCGCACAGGCCGCGCTGTGCCCTGGGGAGACCCCCCCGCTGTCTCCCGCTCCTCACCTTGGACACGGAACACGTGCTCATGTCGCCCCGCGCCCGCCGGTACCGGAGAGGAGGAGGAGGAGGAGGAGTTCCCGCGCACGCACGCTCCCGACGCACCGCCCACCTCTCTGCGCGTCCCCGCGCCGCTGCCCCCCTCCCCCCCAGTACAAGTGGTACAAGCCTCCTCCGCGCGGCGCCGCGATTCCTCCACCCGCAGCACAACCA
>VYXD01001411.1:124813-287249 GCA_013397195.1 Hylia prasina
CTCCTCCCATTCCTGAGAAATGGTACGGCCCTGGGCGGGCGGAAAAGAGCGGGGCGGGGGGGGGATAAGGGTCGGCCGTAGAGCTTCCGTCGGGCCGTGCGGCCATGGCAGCGGGTTCCTTCCGGAGGAGCATTGCTTCCCAGGTAGGCGCCGCTCCTTTCTACGGCTAGCGCGGAGCGGGAGTGCCCCCTAAGGCAGACGTCCGCTACGTCCCCCCACAACGGGTCCCCCCTGCCCGGGCCGCTCACAGTGGGCGCGACCCGCAGCCGCGGGCTCGGCGCGCGCTGCTCCGCCCCTGCCCCGGGGCGCGCTCGGGGGTTTCCCGCTGGGATTGGGCTGGAGTGAGGGAGGATAGCGACCGTCCCTGGGAGTGTTCCAGGCCGGAGGGGATGGGGCTCTGACCCGCCTGGCCTACTGTGGAAGGTGTCCCTGTGCATGGCAGGCGTTGGGACGAGATGATCTTGAAGGTCCCTACTAATCCAAACCGTTCTGTCATTCCATGACTACTTCAGTACATAGTGGGTTCCATGGGATCCTTCGTGGGAAAAAAAAAAAAAAAACAAAACAAAAATCAACTCTGTGTGGTGTTTTGCCTTGCCTTTTCCCTAAGGCTCCTTTAGCATCTTTTAGATTTGTATTTTATTGTGTTGTTCATAATACTTGTGAAGTCTTTACTTTTTTTTTTACCTGGGATGAAATTAGATTTCAGATATAACAGGTGCATCCCCCGTGGGTATTTAAACAGGGAGCAGTATTTTTCCTTGGATCTTTGTCTTTTTACTTAAGTCAATTTTTTCTTTATTTTCAATTTAGCTTTCAAAAGTTTTGGATCTGCCACCAGAGAATTTAATAAAGTCCATATCTGCAGTTCCTGTCTCCAAAAAGCGGTAGTTGTTTACATTTTATCTTACAATGTTGGTCATGTTTTATTATTTTATGTCATGCCTATTACTGCAAAAGCTTAACAAGACTTTAGGGAAAAAATACAAACAAAAACCTCAAACTTTTTATACCAATGTAATTGTAAGATAGTTCAATCAAATTAAATCCGTGTATTTTTTCAAGAAAGCTCAAAGTAAATATAATTGCATGCAAGCCTGTACAAATTATGGGCAGTGCATGGATGGTAAATGCTTCAACACTGATGATCTGAATGTGAAACTGCCTTGAGCTAATGTGAAGTTTTACAGGATTTTTTTTTCAATGTCCTGCTCAAGAGTTGCAATAATGTTAGCAAGAAAATTTTACTTATTCATAAGCATAGTTTTTTGTATATTCTGAGGTGGTGTTCTCTCCATATCTACTTTCTGATTGTATTAGAGCAACAGTGATATTTGGTCTTCTAGTCCAGCTTTCTAAATATAGTGAATTTTCAGATATTTGTGACTGGGTTATGCTTGGCAATTACACTTGTCATATGCAGAGTCAGCTTGGATCTGCCACATCTCCCCAGCATTTCAGCAGGTTTTTTCCTGACTTTCATATATTATTTTTTTTTCCAGGCATGTTGCTGATTTCCAGCTCTCAATTGCTTCTGTAATAGAAAACAGTTCTAGTGATTGGTTAGCACAAGACTTGCATCTTCAAGCTCAGCAGCTTGCTGAAAGGGTATGCTAATGAATCCATCATGTGTTTATGTAATAATGAACTTACAGACTAGAGATGTAAGGGGCATAATAAGATAAAAAAAATTTCTTTCTCCAAGCATCTGTTGGGGTCAAAGTAGTTTGATGACTGTACTTACTGTAATTGTACACAGCATCTTCACAGGGAGCTGGAGAAGCAGCTTTGGTTAAAGTTCTTGTGAAATGTTTCCAAACAGTTTGAAGTAAATAGTGCTGGTGAAGTTAGGTGGGTGTCTAAAGGGTGTGCCATGGTCTGTGCTGTTGCCCAGCACTTGAGGAAGAAACTGAATGTGTGGTAGCTTGGAAAACCAAAGACTGCAAAACCCAGCTCTGGAAAGGCAATGGATGAAGTTGGCCTGTGGGACAAACAGGCCTAACTTTCAAATCCTTATTTGCTTGAAATTGAGTTTTCTTGGAACAACCGTTTCTTCAGGTGTGCTAGTTTGGGAAATGGTAGTAGCTGGGGTGTTAATACTGAAAAAAGGACAAATAAAACCAGTTGTAATACTACTGAGGAGCTAAACTATTTCTTATGTCATCACTGCTGAGGTGTTGAAGTTATCCATGTCTTAGACCTGTTCTAGCAAGATAAATATTTTGACTCGGGTGGAAGAAGAAGAAGTGATGATGCACAGATATACAACCAAAAGTTCTGAAACAACTGAAAGATGATCTAGAAACATGAAATAATTCAGTTTTGAAAGGACCTCAGGAAGTTATCTGTTCCCATATCCTCCCCAGAGCAGGTGTTTTGGATGAAATTGCTGAGGACTTTTGAAATCCAATGTGGTGTTAAAAGCCTCCAAGGATCTGGCAGTCTCCCTCTCAATCTGTTTCAATGACTGTATCATCACAGTAACAAGTTTTAGTTTTTTTCTTGTGTGTAATTTTAAAAGCAGCTGCTGTTTCCCAGTGTTTAGGAAGCTGAAAGTTTCCTCCCTTCTTTATTGTGTCACAGTAAATAATCCTGAAACATTTAACCCTGTGGCTTTACATGGAGGAGCAATTTTAACAGTAAAGAAAATTAGACCATCAGTAGAAACCCCCAAACTAAACAGACCATGCCAGCTAGACAAAGGAAAATAAAAATCCATAATCTCTAAGGAATGGTTTTTTGTTGGGTGGTGAATAAATGAGATGCATTTGGTTCAACTTGTTTAGACTGGTCATGTCATCTTCAAAGGTAAGCAGTGTATAAACTAGCAAAATATAACCATGTATTAAAAACTAGCAAAGAGACAGAAAAATGCAGGCAGTTACTGTTTTTTGTCATGATAAATGCTTGATGGAGTGCCTCAAGGTTCAAGAGTATGCTCTTAGTCACTTCAGAGGAAATGGACCACAATATTTGAAATACAGGTATTTAGGTTAGGCAAAAAGAGATGGAAGTTTTTCCAGTTGACTAAAATAGCCTAAATAGTAGGGCAGTGAGACAATAAATGAAGCAGTGTGCTCTGAAGTACTGAAAATGGTCTGTCAGAAAGGTCAGAAGGGTCTTGTTTCCATGGGCTTTTGATTTCATTTGGCTGGCTGATTCTTGTTTCATTTTTGTACTATGAGTTGTTCGTGGAGGGGAGGTTGTGCTGGGTTTTTAGTGCTTCTGTACTGCACAGTGGCATCCTAGTCCAAGCCTTGGGCACAGGGACATCTGATTACTAAAGGACCACAGGGCACTTGGAGAAGAGGTTGTTAAAGCTGTGGAGAGGACAAATGAGCACTCCTGTTAAAGACAGATAAAAAATATTGATGCAACAAATGACAGATTATGTAGAAAACATTTATCAGAACAAATGTTCTGGAGAAAGTCCAGTGGATGTTTCTGTTTCCTCTCTGCCCCATAAGTAGAAAGGACCATTTGTAAAACAGTTATGGTGGAAAATTCAGTGTCAGCACAATAAATGTTTTTTTTCACGTAGCTTGTGAGTTAGCATTGCAATTTGCTGTTAGCAGAGCTTGTGACAATAAAAGGATTTCAAAGTTAGCTATGATTTCTCCTGGTTAGATCACTGTCTTAAGCTGGAGACCTAGCATGAGGGTACAATTTCCTTTTCATGGTGATGAATTTCAGTAGGAATGTATATCTTGTGTCTCTCAGATACTGAGTGAGAAGGTGATTGAGTCATTTTTTAATATGCTTTCCATCCCTCTTTTTCCTTTTTTTAGACAACTTCTTGACTATGAAAGACAGCTGGTTTAATAAGAAACTCTCAAACCTGACAGACTGAGATCCAAAGCTCTTGGCCTGGGAAGAGACCCAAATTTGTGTTGACATTAGGTGTTGTTTGGCCAAGTATGCCTTAGGAGTTCAGAAGTTTCAAGACATGTGCCTCATGGAAATTGTAGATCAAATTTTTAATAAATTGGCCTTTTTAATGTCTTTATTTTGTGATACTGGGTACCACAGAATGTTGTCACTAAATTTGTTTTTTTTTTTTAAGTGCTGGCAGCTACTGTGTAAGTTGTCAAATGTGTCTCAGCTTTTGACTGTACAAAGAGTTCAACTACTGCTCCCAATCAAAAGAAAACAGACTGTGCACAGGCAGGGTCTGAAGTAGAACATATGTGTGGCATTTCAAGCTGAGTTATATTCAGAGCTTATTTAGCACGAATGGGAAATAATTAAATAGTCCCTTTTCCAGCAGCATTGGTTAAATGATCCATTTATGATTGCTTCAAACAAAGAAATAACATTTAATGTTTACAGTGGACTAAATTAATATTCACAGTGGATTGAATTACAGTTTTCCAGTTCACCTGTTTTCATTTAGAGTTTCTGTTTTGTTTTATTCTCTTAGCTAAAATGTGATTCAGTAGTGAGTGAAATCAGCGCTGGTCCAGGAACAGTGAATTTTACAATAAACAGGGAATTATTAGCAAAGGTGAGTAGTGTCTTCCAAGTGCTTTAAGGCAAAAATAAACTTTCTCAATATAAAATTATAGAATACCTACTGCTGTCTTAGAAAGGTATTTTCTATGCAGAACTGTCTTTCACTAGTTTTCCCTAAGGATCCCTGTTGCTGATTTATGTAGGCCTAGAATTTGAAATGAAGCTCAAGAAAGTTTCCTCTTGTGAGGAAACAATGCATCTACTGTTCTAATAATCATAAGTCTTCTTCTTTCTCTCTCTCTCTGCTTTAGAGTGCAGGCTTATTTACATCTACTTTGAGTTTTTACAGTGTACAGCTCAAAAGTTTTGAGCTTGTAAATACTTTTGGTTTTACCAGACATAGAAGTATTTGATAGCAGATCTTTCATTACACACTGCTGAAAAAAACATCAAGGGGAAAAAAATCCTAAAGGGAAGATGTATTCCTCAATATCCTGACTGAAGTATACATATACCTTGTAACCAAGCCAAAGGCTATTAGAGAATAGGTCTGTAAGGAAAGTTTGTGTGTCTGTCTAGCTTGCCTTCTTAGGTGTCGTAATAAGAACAGAATTAAAGGCTTTTTTACAGATGCTGTTCCTTTAAAAAAAAACAAAACAAAACAAAAAACCCCAACAGTAGCTGTTGCAGAAAAAATTTAAAGTGTTTTTTTTGAATGGGAAAAAATGAGAAAAATTTCCACTTTATTTCACTTTGTTAAAGGTTTCTGTTACCTTCAGGAAGCTTGTCCAGTTCATACAGCTTCATAGATTAGGTCTGAGTGACCTTACACAATATGGAGGGGCTGACTTGGTGCTGTGAGCACATTACTGATAATACTCACACAAACTGTCTTGAGGAATATTTTAAGGCATTTTACACATTCCAGACTTTCAAAGCAGACATATTTTAGTATATATCATTGAAAGCAGACATATTTTAGTACAGATCATTCATACTGGCCTTACAGACTTGCAGATGGGAGAGAGAAAGAAGAGTTGTTTGGACACATTAGGATTGAAGAGTTGTCTTTCTTTGGCACTGAGAGTTCCACAAAATTCAGCCTTAATTTTCACCAAAATTCTGCCTACAATTTCTCTTAATTTTTTTATTTGATCAGATACAGCTTTCAAGAAAAAGTTAGGGGCATTTTTATCTGCATATGAGACCTTGTTTGCTTGGCAAACCTGCCACCTAATTTCTAATGTGAATAAAGGATGTGGGGACAGTCTCCTTTATGGCTGGTACACAGTTTTCCCAGTGATGCTTTCTGTTGATGAAACTCTTCTGTGTGTGTGTTTGGGTTTTTTTGGTTTGGTTTTTTTTTTTGTTTTTGTTTTTTGGTTTGTTTGTTTGTTTGTTTGGTTTTTTAATTGTGCTTTAGACTGTGCTGCAGCAGGTGTGGAAAGATGGCTCAGAGTATGGAGTAAAAAGTGAACTTTTCTCCACAGTTCCCAGACAAAAGGCAGTGATAGAGTTCAGGTAAGCACATCTGAGGGGTCCTTTGAGACAATTGCCTTGTCTGCTGATTGATATTTGCTGGTTGATATTCATTGCTGTAAAGTATGAAGCCAATGATATCAAACCATATTAACCAGTATTAGATTGAGCTGTGTTTGACACTGATATATTCACCAAGTAGAATATAAATTATATTCAGGGGTTGAGGCTTCTTCCCAGACTGTGTTTTCAGTATTTAAGAAATTCATGTCTTACACAGCCCTCCATTAAGAATATTCTCATTTAACACATTATAGCATTCAGTTTTTAAGAAAGCTTATTTTTATTTTGTTATGGAGAAACAAAATCTGAATTTCCAGGCACTAATCCATTTCTTTTTGCACTTTAATACCTGCTTCTCTGACTCATTAAAGCAGGCAGGCATTTGTCTGGCTACATCTTGTTAATTGCTGCCCCCCAGTTGTTTTTTTCCAGTGCAGTTTTGTTGACTGTCACCTACCCATGGAATGAAAAATGTGTGATTCAGATTTTTTATGTATAAATATTTTTTTTTTACTAATATTCCCTCTGCAGGTTTCTGTAGCCATGGAAAGTAAGAATTCTGCTCTAATTTGGAGATTGAATTTTTATAGCTGTACTTTATTTTTTTTAATCTGGGCAAGCAATTGTGTAGAGAGTTGGGGTTTTTTGTTTTTTTTTGTTTTGGGGGGGTTTTTTGTTTTGTTTGTTTTTGTGGGGGTAGGCACTGCTGGAAAGATGTAATTTTGGTTACTGATCCATGTACACAAGATCTCTTGTCCTGGTTTATCTCTTAAAAGGACATGATGAGAATGATCCGTGTGTCCAAAACTTGTAAAAAGTGAGAAGATATTTTTGGTTGTCACTAGCACAGCTGGGCTTTGGTTAGATTTTTTTGTTGTTGGATCGGTTTGTGGGGTGGTTTAACCACAACACTGTTAAGTGATACTGGAGGGAAAGCTGGTTGGATAGGAAAACTTGCTGTCTGGGACAGAAGCTAATCAGGGAATCTTACGGGAAAAATTGAAAACGGGGCTTTTATTTCAGCTCTTCTAGATGCATGAGTTGAATTCTTTTAACTTTGTGATCTGGCAGTTCTGTCCACTGAACAAATGTTACTTGTAAAAATCTGTTACAGCTCCCCTAATATTGCCAAAAAGTTTCACATCGGACATCTGCGTTCCACCATCATAGGTGAGTGTGCATTTGGCTGCCTCCCTGGGGGGGCTGCTTTGCCTGCCTGCCTCACATGACAAGGGAGCACTGCTAACATCTCACTCCTCGGGTGTGAACGGCCTGTCAGGCTCAACCTGCTAATTAAAACCTTTCTGCTCATTATGCAGTGAAGAAAAGAACGAGCTGTGTTGCTGGCAGATTTATTAAGTCACACCTAATAGAGTTTTACAACTGTGAATATTAAATGAAGTGGCTGAAAATTGGTCTTCAAAGACACCCAAGGCAGTTTTCATTGAGGTGTTATGAGAGTCCTTTGAATTTTAATTCTCAGTTTGCACTGGACTGCAGAGCAGTTCAGTTTGTTATATCTTGGTGGCTGTCCTGCAAAAAGCTTGCTTTTATATGGTAATTACTTTATGCCAGTATTACTGAGACAGTTGCTGTAGTTTCTAATAGAATAATTAATAAATTTCTTGTGCAGTACTCTAATGGTATATGGAAAACTGTATTTTTCCCTGATTTTCTTATCTCACAATAAAAACTAGTAGGTTTTAGGATAAGATCCCTCAGAATCTGTGCATCTAATAATGTGTAAGTTCTTAATTATACTCCATTCATCATGTATAGTTTTTAATTACATAAAGTAATTATCTCTGCCATGGACAGATAGTTGAGTGAAATGATGTATTTTGGGGATTTTTATGCTTCATTTCTGGATCCTTTGTTACAGGAAAAAACCACTTTCAGAAATAGTTCTGCAGATCAATGTTTGTCCCAGAGTAAGACAATTAATTAACCACAGATAATGGAATTGAAAGTAATTGCAAGCTATAATGTGCTGTTATAACAATACAAGGAGAGAGCTTTCTGCATCCTTTACAACAGTATTGTAATTAAAAGGTACCCTTGAAGCACAGGGAAACAGAGGAAGGGATGTGGGTGTTTCTTCTTTGTAATTCTAAGGTTATAACTAAGCTCAGGAGAGAGATGAAGGGTTTTGGTGTAAGAGCAGCTGGAACTTATATGTATGTCCTTATATGATATGACAAGTTTGGAACATAGAGTCTGTTAAGTGCAGAGCTCAGAATTGCTCCAACAGTCTTTAGAGATTCAGGACTAGATGTTGTCTTTTTAGCATCACAGTTAACAGCAGTTTGTGAATTTTGAGTGCTTGCCAAGCCTGGTATGAGCTTGCCTGACTGTGATGGAATTATGTATAATGCCATGTATTTGTGAGAATACAAAATGACTTTAAAAGGTTTTTCATGACCTTATACTTTGCAATATGTGCATGTACATCCACCTGTGTATGTTTTTATCCCTGTTGTGTGAGACACTTTGTGGCACTGTTCAGATTCACAGCCTTTCTTTTCCCGCTCAAAAAAGAACTTGCTTTTTACTCTTTCTGCTACAGCTGCTTTCAGTTGTCCGGTGTTTTAGCAAATCCTGTGGAGTATTCCCTCTGATGGCTTTTCCTCTTCATTTTGAATACAGATGATACAAAACCAGAAAACTGTTCCATAGGGATGAGAGATTACCTACAAGTGAATAATAATACCATTTTTGTTTCATTACCAGGGAATTTTATAGCAAATCTCAAAGTTGCACTGGGACATGAAGTAGTAAGAATAAATTACCTTGGTGACTGGGGCATGCAGTTTGGTATGTTTCAATTTTTTTTTTATGATGTGCCCTTTTCTACTCTATACTGTGGTCTAGGTTTCCAGCTTCAGTTTTTGTAGGCCCATTGGATTCACTCTGTGCTTATAAGGAATGGTACCTTGTTTCCATGTGGGTAATGTATAATTAATTTCCTTAAAAAATCTGAACAAAACAATCTGGACTGATCCATCAGCAGTATGACCTGTACTAATGTCCAAGAAATAACAGGACCAAATGCATCCAACTGTCCCTCAGTAGCTCCTCTCTGACTAAATGTGTAGTTTGAGGGTTATATGTTTTGGTTGGGGGTTTGGGTTTGGATTTTGTTTCTTTGGTTGCTAGGTTTGGGGTTTTTTTTGTTGTTGCTCCTTTTCTCATTATTCATAGAGCATAATTAATTTCCACAACCACCACATTTTGGCACATTGGGGCCCAGAGAGTTTATATCTTTAGATACCCCTACACTTTCCTCAAAATACTTAATTTCCCCTTAAAAGCAGAAGAGCAGAGGAGGGGTGTGTAGGTGGAGAATATGCAAGTGAATAGAGGCTGGAAGACTATCAGTCCAGTATGCACACACATGCCCCCTCTCTTCTGAAATCATCAGATCAGTGGGGACTGAAAAATCCTCTCAAGTGCAGCCTGAGGATGCATGGCCTTATATTTATTCCCACACCAGGGATCATTTATGTCCCATTGCTGGATCTATAGCTATCCCTCTGTTATATCAGCTGACCCATCCATAGCATTCACAACTTTGCTGACTTCTGTTGTTAATCTTGCATTTTAAATTTATATATATTCTGCTCTCCTTTTCTAATTTCCCCCAAAGAGCTGGTTTGGGCATTTTAAAAAAGGAAGTCATGCCCACTTCCTTATTCTTGAAAGCTGATACACCTCTGAAAACTATAAAAATCCCCACTTCTTTTGCAATAGGCTCTGGAAACTGTCTGTTTATTGATGTTTAATGGCAAACACAAAGTACAGTGTCTGTTAAGTGGTCACTTTTGGTTATTCCAGCCCTTATGCTGCCTGCTCCAGTTTCAGTGCTGCTGCTGTTTTTGGAGACATCAAGGAATCAATTGTATGAACAGAGCTGGGTTAAAAATTTAAAGTCAATACCCTACTTTCACTCCATTTTTATATTCAGATTTGTGAGTGTAGGTAACTAAAATATATTCAGTTCTACCTGTTATCCTTCTAGACTAAATTCCTGGATTTTAGACAGCGGAGTATAACAAATTCTCAGGACTGTGAGAACGTTAATAAAACATTCTTTCCTTTATTAAATTACTTCCCTGCAGCTTGTCTTTCCTGGTCCTGTTTCTGATGAAACAGTAGCCTATAGCAGGGCTTTGCTTTGCTTATGATTTGTTTCATAAGAATTGAATACAGAATGAGTTCACCAAAAATTGAGTAAATTTCATTCATGTTTGCCCCTTAGCATTTCACTGCTTAACTGTCATTGCCACATTTGTTAAACAATAGCCTCGTGGTAAATTATGTCTGTGCAGATTACAGCCTTCTCAGCTGACCTCATTCAGTCTGCCTTTGAAGATATTAAATAGCACTCTGAAGTCTGAATATCAGGAATTGTATGTATTTTAATAAAAAGATTCCTGAAGGTATAAAGATCACAATACCTGTTATTTACATGTGTGCCATTTGTGCAGCACACAACTCTTAGAATGATGCTTTTGACCTAGTAGTTTCATCTATTTCTTTCAAAATAGGTACTCCTGTCTTTATTTGGGCTGGCTCAGCTCAAATATATGGCAGGTATTATAACAAATAATAGCCATGCTTCACAGAATTATAGCATAACAATATTACTGTAGTGGCTTTTTCTCAGAAGCAGTGCTGTAGTTAATGATCTGCCAGCTGTTTTACAACTGCTATTGTCAGAGGCTTTAAAATATAAGAACTGAAAACATATTTTCCTGAAACACAGCAGAGAGGCCCTCAGCCTTTAGGCAGTTTTGGGGCAGGTTTCTTAAGATAACAAATGCAGTCACACTATCTGTCCATCTGTCTTCCTGTCACTCTGCTCCTAATAAATTTTGAACTCATTGGGCAATTTTAGCCAGATCTGGCAAAAATATCTCCAAGAGAATGAATTTCTTTTGGAATTATGACAATTGGCAGCCAAGTAAGGGTAAAACTACAGTGCATTGACCTCTGGGAGAGACATTTAACTTCTTTGTTTAGCCTGCTGGCTAGCCAGTCAGCACCTCTAAGAGTTCTAGCATGTGCTGCATCTTGCCATTAACTGGTGAGTGTAACAAGGTCTAGGGGTGTTATGAGAAAGACAGAAAATGTGTGAAAGGATGTGTTTGGGTTGAATAAAGACTGACATTTGTGTTGGAGATTGGAGTGTGAAGTCAGCATTTAATAGTGGAATGTTTAGGTACACTAATATCTAAGAGGGATCATTAGGAAACCCCTCTCTGATTGCTCCTAGAACAAGCTGTCCTTAACTAAACGCCCTTTCAATAGGATTAGACTTATTTTACTTCCTAAAACCTAAGCTGTTCTTGTTAAAGTCTGCCATGCCTTCTTTTGTACTCAGGTTTCTAAGAGGGAAGTTCTTGAGAGAGTGCTATTTGTTTAGTTGCAGAGAGTTTTCCAAAGGGATACCTGCCTACCTATTCCTACATCAGTCCTGTTCCTTGTCAGCTCAGAGGAGTAAGCTGGCCTTAAAGTCAGCCTCAGATAATCTGAGAGACTGATGGGTTTAATACTGCTGCATTACTGAAGGAGTTAATGGGGTCTTTTTATTTAGACAAAAAGATTGGGATTTGGATTTCTTTCCCTTTTGGAAAGTCAAATTGAATGCTCATAAAAAGCTGCATATTCTAAGCAGGCAGCAAAACTTTCCCTTGAAAACATTGCATGAGTGGTATGAGGAATTCTGTTTTATCCCAGTTCTTATTGCCCTTTAAGTGATGATACTAATAAGGGAGGAAACAAAACAAAGGCTTTTGAGCATGTTCTGTTGCTGGACTGTTTCAGCTGTGTGGCTTCTCATTTACATCTTGTTGCTGTGTGAAAGATAATTTTCTATACAAGTCTAGAAACATAAATTCCTGTCATGAGGAATTGAGAAGTCAAAATAGTATTTCTTACTTTTTTCTAGCTATTATATTTTGGGGGGGTGGGATGTTGTTTATGCAGTGGTATAGTAGGTTAGGCTTTTGATTCTCTTTTTTGTAGTATACACCATTATATTGTTTTAAAATGTTACAATGTTAAGACTAGACTTAGAAAAATAACCTATCAGTATACTCTGGTCTGTTGTCTTAACTATATGTGTAATTGTTATTCAAGGCTTATTGGGTGTTGGTTTCCAATCCTTTGGCAACAAAGAAAAACTAAAATCCAGTCCTTTGCAACACCTTTTTGAGGTAAGTTCAGAGAAGACCAACTAGATTAGTCTTTCCAGGATTAAACAGGTTATGGTTTGTTGGCTTGCTCCATTCAAACATGCCTGATACCATCCAGTTAGTATTTACTTTTCTATTGATCTTCTGGTGCTCATAAGTGATTGTTGTGTGACACAGATACAGTCACACAAGGGATTTATGTACCTGCACAGACCCATGTGTAACCATGAGGAGAGGTGGGCAGTATTCCTGGACGGCTAATGCTCAAGCCCTCATCCTCTAAAAGAAAGATCAGTCAGGGTTCTTGTGTGGCACTCCCAGGTGTTTCTTACCCTCAGAGCTGGGCATGGGAACTGTGGCTAGTGCTGGTGTTCAGGCAGTGTGCCACAGGTAACTGTATGAATCTGTCTCGTGGCAAAGGAGCAAACTGTGTTTGAATACATGGATACTCAGCAGCTGAATGCATGTTAGTCAGGTTGTTTACATGGCAGGGTAGCTCCTTCTGAGCTTGCCAGCTTCTCTGACACAGGTACGGTTTGCTTGTTCCCTCATCTGTGAACCCTATGGGTTTAAATTGATGGATTCTCAACACTGAGGTGTTTTA
This sequence comes from Hylia prasina, assembly GCA_013397195.1. Taxonomy (NCBI): domain Eukaryota; kingdom Metazoa; phylum Chordata; class Aves; order Passeriformes; family Sylviidae; genus Hylia; species Hylia prasina. The sequence continues at coordinate 137,609 of VYXD01001411.1, forward strand.
GAGCTCTAGGACTGATTTAAAGAGAAAACAAGAAGCAGTCATATTTTTGGGGTTGTGCATCACTGTGTGTTACTTCATTTTTATTTATAGTTTGAGTCCACTCTTAGAATTTAGATTTTTTTTTTTAATACTTGAATTTTGCACTAAAGCTTCAAAATACCAGCTATTGCAGTAGTATGTAGGCCTTATGACCTTAAGAAAAGATTGCCTTTAAGGGTAGAGAAGAGTATTCAGTCAAGATGCAAAAGGTTCTAAAACAGTAGTTGTTTGAGACCAAATTAATTTCTCAGTAATTCCCAATTTTTAAGTGTTCAGCTGTATGCCTGGCTGTATCGAAAACTGAGACATGTTTCAAAGTGGTGCTTTTTCTGCTGGTGTGTGAAATCAATCTTTTCTATGAATATAAGCTTGTAAAATACTGAGTCTGTCAAGGCTTTTTCTGCTTCAACTGCTGTCTCAATTTTAGGCAGTGCAGTTACCATAAATGTCAATTTTGTGGTCCTCTGAAGACACGTCTGTGGTTTAAAAGTCCATGATAGGTTCCCTTCCATGCATAAATTAGTTCTTCCATATTTTGCTGCTACAGTTGTTTCAAGGTTATGAAGAGGATGATAGTGACAGCAGTAAGGAATTAGGGCATTTGTCTTCTTTCAAGATAAGCTGTACATTTTCCTATTGGGCTTTGGGCTATTCATTCTTTCTTTAAATGGGGAATGTGTTGCTTTAACAAGTCTTTTAAAATTTTGATGTTAAAAATGTCATCTTAAATGTATTTGTATTGTTGTCATAGAGCTTGTTTTTGTATTGTATTGTATTGTTTTTATTGGAGGAGAGGATTATACTACCTCAACATTTTCAGTGTCATATTTTAGGTGTATGTGCAAATTAACAAAGCAGCAGAAGATGAAAACACAAAACAGCTGGCTAAGGATTTCTTTAGAAAACTGGAGGAACATGATGAGCAGACATTGTCAATTTGGAAGCAATTTAGAGACCTCAGTATTGAAGAATACATCCGGATTTATAAGGTACAAATCATCCAAATTTTTTTTTTCTGTGTTGCTGGTAAAATGGACTCTTTCTCTATTGCTTCATCAACACAATTGACAGTGCACAGCACCTTTTCAGCAAGGAGAGTGCCAAGCAGTGGACTCACTTGGGATCAGAGGTTGCTCTGGTGTTATCAATTCATTGCCTTTCCCATAAACTTTAGAATGTTGTGGGGAAGCTTTTTCTCAGTATGCCAGGCTAATCCTCATTCTGCTTGGAATAATGTCAGTAGTTGATTTCTCATTCAAGCAGGCTGTCACTTCAGTTGTTGACATGCTAGATACATTTTATTTAGTGGTGCCCAGGTAGACTAATTCTCCCTTCTCAGAAGTCCTGAAGCTAAAAATGTGGTGCTAAGCAGCAAGGCAAATCAATGTTGGATAAATATTGCTCAGTTTTGCTTTATCTTTGAAGTCAGCAACAACTCGCCAAATTTAACAGTTTCCATGTGATAAATTTTACTAGATGATAACTCTGTTTTCACATTTCTGCTCTAATGTTATAATGTTGCGTATTAAATTAAGAGTAAGAAATTAGAGCAGCAGGAGTTCCCTGCAGGTGCAGTTGAGCTAATACACAGCCATCTGTTGCACACTGTGATCTCACAAGTGGAGCCAGTGTCTGCTGTTTCATGGGACATGTTTGTGCCACTGACTGAAAAATTAATCTTTAAAAATCGGGAAACAGTTTATAATCCAGGTAACCTGGCTGTGCTTTAACTTCTTCCCTGAAACATACCACTGGAGCCAAGAAAGTGCTTTTAAGTTAAGGTCTCCAGAGTGAGACACTTGATAATTCTTGTGGAAAGCTGACCTCTGAAGGTCATTAGGTACTGGGCCGTGTGTGCAGCAGCATCTTGAAGGTCAGCCATCATTGATCACATGATGAGTGGTAGAAAAGATCTTTCTCTCCCAATTTCATTTAAACTAAATGAAACTGATGGACTGATGATCTGACCAGGTTTGACAGTTAAGGTCATCTTGTCTCTTCTGAGTCTACCCTCAGCCTTCATGGTAATGATGATTTCTGTGTGCTCAGCAATGTTTGTGAGCAGCTTTTACTTTTCAAAATTCCTTCCAGCATCGTTTTAAAATAAAATCATTTCATGTCCAGGTAGCTCCTCTGCAGCCCACTGGTTTCACCTCCAGCACAGCCAGTATGAGACTTGCCTCAGAATTTGTGTATGAATTGCTCTAACCAGTTTATGCCTGATTTCTGATGGATGTAACATCCAACACCATATTCACCTCAGGGAGAGATTCATTCTAATGCAGAAATTGATTAAATCAAAATCCAAACATCCTTTCCTTTTAACAATGAAGTGACATTTCCTGGAATAGCATTAATCTTTGCACTGTGTCTGATCTGTGACCTATCATCTGACTTGATTTGAAGAAAAATGGTTAGCCTTGATCTTAACGATATTACCCTTCTTTGATATTCTTGTAACTTTTCAGCGTCTAGGAGTGCACTTTGATGAATATTCTGGAGAATCATTTTACCAAGAGAAGGCCCAGGAAGTTCTGAAGATGTTGGAAGATAAAGGACTCCTCCAGAAAACAATGTATGAACTCATTCAATCTATTGGTGTAGTTTATTTAGTTATCTCAGTTGCACTTCAAACAAAATAAGATGAGTGAGCTTTGTACATAAGCTGAGTGGAAGAGTTTTCTTTATGTGGTTTTGGTAGCTGTTCTGGTAGAAGACCACCAGGATTTGTGCAGTCACAGCTAAAATTTATATTTTCCTTTTCTGTGACTAGCACAGAAGCCTGGCCTTGACAGTGACAATGTTCAGCTCCTAGTGGTGTTTTAGGCTGTTGATTGGTTTGGTACCTGTGTGTGCCGTTTAATTAGCAGAATTAGATGAGACCCTTGCCTTGATGAAAGAGGTGCCTGACTGAACTGGGATGGAAGCTGTAATCACGGAATGCACCAGAATGTGGGCAGGCTGCTCCCTGGCATCAGCAGTGATGACAGCAAACTTACAGGAACTGTCTTCAAAAAGGCTTAAAGGAGACAGTCATTCAAAGGAAAAGAATGAGACTGTGTAGAGGGAGGGGGGTTTGTGGGCAAGGGGCCTTGGTTTTGGCTCTGACCTCAGTCTTACCTGAACTCACCTATGTAGTAGCTTGCAGTGACATCGTTTTCCCCTCAACTTACAGAAAAGGGACAGGAATTGTGGATCTCTCAGAGAAGAAAGACCTCTCAACAGTTTCCACCGTCATGCGCAGTGATGGGACATCTCTTTATATAACAAGGCACGTAAGCCCAAGTGTGTTCATTGCCAGTGATTTTGACAGGGAACTTTTGAATATGAGCACATTTACAACTGATGGCATGGATTTTGAAGCTTTTTATTTCTAGGATAGTTGTAAGTGAAAATAGCAGTGTAACTATGATGGGATGAAAATGGCTTTTAAATACTTCAACTTCCCCTAAGTAATGTCAATAAATCTCCTCTTTGCATAAATCATAATACTTTCTCCAGCTACTAACTTTGAAAACAAAGCTGTAATCTCTGGATCTAATAAATAGCAGGCAAATAATAAAGGTTTTAGGAAGACTGTTGCTTAAAATGTTTATTGATGGTGTGATACAGGAAAAAGTTGCTTGTTCAGCCATGTCTTCATTGACTCAGTGGACCACCAGCACTGTAACATCAATTTTATTGCTGTTTTCCTGCCATCTCATCAGTATCCTAGAATTCCTCTTGGGTATTTTAATATGGAAGCCTTAACAGTTTCTTTGTGCCAGGAATGTAAATAAATCTAGTGTCTACCCCTCAGGGTAAATAAACTGTGTACAGCTTTTCAGGGCAAGGGTATTAGAGAGATGCTACAGTCAATCCTGTATGTTAGGGAGCTGCTGAATCCTGTAGGCATATAGAGACAAAGATGCCACAGCTCCATGCCCACAGGTCAGCCAGGAGTAAGCATGAGCACCTGATCTCAGCCCACACACAGGGCCAAACCCACTCAGCACAGCTGGCATTTTGTTCCCCTCTGGGTGGTCAGGATGAGCATCTGTTCCTGTGAAGAAATAGATACAGGTACCTGTATAGATACATATGTGTATGTGATAGATATTGTGACATAGAGACTTGTATTATGTATGTGATACGTGGGTTATTTGATAATTTAAGTACTATACATATGTACTGTGTGTGCACTGTGTGTCCCTCCCGTGGCTGGAGGTCACTGTGGTCTCTCCAGCAGTTGGCCTGGATCCTCTGATGCCAACAGTACAGACTCCTCTGGGTGCCTCATCTCTGCAGGCACATCTGGAGACTTCCCAGGATACTTTGCCTACTTGCTTGGCTATTCAGCTTGATATTTGCTGTCAGTCATGATGATGTGTGCCCTCACACCAGCTGTTGGCAGCAGAGACACCTTGTGACCCATGGCCAGACTCCAGTTGTCACCGCTTCATTTCACTTATGCCCAGTCCCCTCAGTCTGTGACCCCACAGGGGCATGGCCCTACATGAGCTGCAGTCCCCAGCTCCAGCTACTGACACTCCAAATACATGTGCACACAGAGGAGAGCTTGAAATGGAGTTTCATGGGAAGATAGGACAGACTGTGCTGCTGAGGTGCAGGACAGAACTAGGCAAACATATAACCAGAAATCCACTTACAAGCCACCCATCCCTGTTACCATCTCTTTTCTTATCTTTGGTTCCTCCCCTAAGCATCCTATAACAAGTCTTGTGCAATTGCAAATGCTTTTTTCAGATTGGAATACAAGGCTGATGGTTGTCCTGTGACAGTCCTCTCTGTGTGTGTAGATGAGTTTTGTACCATTTAAGCTAAGGCTGAACACAGGGTTAGTTTTCCAGGAAAGGGTTGTTTCTCTCAGGTCCCAGCAGGCAGACAGACACTGGACTTACTCTGCACCAAAGAACTGTTTTCCTCAGTAATTTTCTTAGATAATGGTTTAAAAAAACATTTCAGGCATGTCATCAGCAAACTATACACAGGCTTTTTTCATGTGTAAGGCATACATGGAGCTCTCTATTCAGGAAGTCCTCTCCCCTCCCTAAAAAGCAGGTTGTTTTTCTAAGGGGCAAGTAGTGAGGTATGTTTGAGTGAAAGTCCAAATAGTTTCTTATTATCTCTTTCAGAGATCTTGCAGCTGCTATAGACAGAATGGATAAGCACAGCTGGGATACCATGATTTATGTGGTAAGTAATTCTAGATTCAGCATACCCTTTTGTGCTGACTCTCTCCAGTAACCCAGGGGCCTCTGGCTTGCAATATGACTTTAACACACAGTATTTTTGGCAGTAAAATGGATGCCCTTACTGCCCAGCAGCCGTGCCTCTATGAGGCAGTATTTCTCAGTTCTGTTTCAGTGCATGATCCCCAGAATGGTTGAAAAATACCTTTACACTGAAAGAGAGTAAGATATTAGGAAAAAATTTGTCACTGTGAGGGTGCTGAGGCACAGGAACAGGCTGCCCAGAGAAGCTGTGGATGCTTCATCCCTGGAAGTGTTCAAGGCCAGGTTGGATGGTGCTCTGAGCAACCTGGTACAGTGGAAGATGTCCTTTCCTACAGCAGGGGGTTGGGACAAGATGATCTAAGGTCCCTTCCAACCCAAGCCTTTCTATGATTTTATGAAAATTAGCTCTGGAGTTATTCTCTACTATAAAAATTCATTGCAATTAGTTTGAAAGAAACTCTTACTTGATTTGACATTTTATTTTCTGTATAAATGCTGTAATTAATAATTAAACAAACCAGAAAAAGCTGTTAGTATTAAAAAAGGTTTTAAAATGTTAATTTAAAAATTAATAGTCTAAAATTAATCTAAGTCTACTCTGAAATCCTGATATCTTACCTGAAATGTACATTTTTATGGCTTTGAATAATGCCTTAGTTTCATCATGTAGAAATTGCACATAAAGTACTATTTAATCAATCTGAATGCAGCACTTGTAGACAGGGAATCTTTTTTTATTTATTGGTTTTGTTATTTTGGGGTTTTTTTCACAATTCTAGCAGTATCAATAATGGATATGAATAGCAGGACTGTCTCCTTACTTGTCTGAAACTGACTTTTGATCTCATATTAGCAAGATTTCATGTGATGCTTTTAAATCTTCTTTTTCTCAGATTTAGAAAAAAAATTATGAAAGCCATGTTCTTTTATATGAAGTCCAGAATTAATAACATGTGTAAAAATTCTATATGTTGTCATGCTTGATAATGTCCTTGTTCCTTCTCTGTACAGCTTTTTCAAAAGTCAATATAATGTGACACATAACAAGATGCAGGGAGAGAGAGATCAGTAAGCAAAACATTAAATACACAGTTTTAAGTGCAACTTCTAGTTAAACCACATTCCTCCTTTTAGCTTCAGTCTTCATGAAGCTTTCTGTAGCTTGCCATTCTTCCATGTTATCACAGAACAGGGACTTCTTGGTTATTCTGGGGGGAAATTGTTTGGTTTTGGTGGGAGTTTTTCTGCCCCTGCTGGCTGGAACAGTGAGTTCATTGGCATCAAAAGGCAGTGTGGCTGTGAAAATGCAATGCATCAGATGTTAAGGGTGTTTCCTGTCTAGTTCTTGTGGGTGGGCAATAATTTGTGTTTGATAGACCAGGAGGTAGCAGGGACCAAGGCAGAAGGAACAATTAGAGAAAAGAATAGTTGGGGGTCCACTTAGCACAAATCAGGATGTTGGCTGGACTTTCAGCTAATGGAGTGAGCAAGCATAGGAGCAAGAGTCTTGAGCAGACTGCTGCTGTAGCTGAACTCCAGTCACTGTTTAATTCCTTGCCTGGGCCTCCCTGGCCTCCTTCAAGTCCAAAGAGATGCACAGCACAGCCAGATTGTGTTGTGATTGATGTGTCCATCATAGCCAGTGTCTGGTTCAAGTGGGAAATGACAGATTAGCCTGTCCTGTCCTCCCAGCCTTGCTCAGCTTGTATGGTTTTCAGAGGACATGGTTAGTATTTTTATAATTTCTGACTTTCTGAGGGTTGAGAAAGTGGGTCATAAAATAAAAGAGCGAAACAAACTCTTAGGAGACTCTTGTGGGACAGACACCCTGGTGAGGGAACTGCCAGCCTTGCTGAGCTTTGCTGCTGTTTTGTGGCACTGCTTTGTAGTGAGTTAGGATTTTTCTGTTACCAGAGGCAGGAAGACTTAATGGGATTAAATGAGAATGCTAATGATTTTAGTCTTTAATAATTAAATACAAATATATTTCAGAATCCTAATCTTGTTACAAGAAAATTATTTTGCCACTCTAGAGTCTCATTTCAAAAGATTGTCTTATTTTCATCAGATCAACTTTAAAACAACATTAAATTGATTTACTACTTGTAGTGTTGTAAATCAGTGCATTAACCAATTCAGGTTTTAATAAAATCCTACTTATTTCATTAAAAGGCAGTGGTATGAGCAAAATATTCAAAACCTTTTAAAACGTGCAGCATGTTGTTAAAGATTCCACTGAATGTTGCACTCAAGAAGGAGATGGAAATGCTTTTATATATGAAGAATTAAACATAATCCATGCTGTCAGACTGCAGACTTCTACCTTAAAGCCAGCCACTTAATGAGAGAGGCCTGGCTTTGTGCAGAGATGCAAGGAAAAGGACTTGGCATGGCTTGTTTGAAGCACCAGCCACTGCTGTCCATGTATCAGCCTTGCTTGTGAGCCAGCAGGGAGAGGTGATTCCCAGGAGCAGAGCCAGTTACAAGGAGCTAGGAGAGAGGAGGCAGGTGCTTGATACAGTGGTAGAGTTGAGAAGGAACACAAGATAAGCATTTCATCCCTTGTCCCAGAACACCAAGCCAATGAATAAATAGTGATCATTTGCTAATCTCTGCGCTGTTTTTTAAGGAGGGATAAAAAGGAGTCTGAGTGAGGCAAGCAAAATAACTAGATAGGAAAATTAACCTCATAGCAACAGCTGTAGCTAGAAACACATATGAAGATTGTTAGACATAACATAGTCAGAAACGACTTCAATTTGTAGGAGAGTGTAAATGAAAGTGGAAGGGAGCACAAGATGCATAATTGTTATGAAATTGTGATAATTTATACTTTTTTTTAAAATTATGTACCTGTCTTAAGATGTAAAACTACAAATCACACTGGAGACAATAGAAACTAGTGGGTTCTGGAGGCAGAGAGCCAAAGAGGTGTTCTGTTTTTAAGCCAAAGGACCTTTGGAGTTGGGTGATAATAACCCAGAGGTATAACAAGAGCAGCAAGGTTCTGAAAGGAGAATGGAAAATGGAAAACAAAATCATTTGATGGGCAGCTCTCAGATCATGAGGAACTAAAGAACATTAAGGTTTCCTTTCACTTCACGTCTTTGCCTTCATGACCTGAGAATAATAATTTCTGAAAAGATGGATTTCTTTTTCTAACATAACTCAAAATCCCATTGCCATAGATTCCAGCTGTCACAGTTTTCAAGTCTTGCTTGTCTTTGTAGGTCTTAATTTTGCTTGCAATGCCTTACTGGCACTGTGGTATTGTCTGTTTGTGTGTTAAAACCTACTCCTTATCAGACTTGTAGTGTTTTCTGATGTGCATCAATTCTATTCCTTAGACAGATAAAAGCCAAAGTTATCACTTTCAACATTTATTCCAAATACTGAAGCTCATGGGTTATGACTGGGCAGAAAGGTATGTACTTAAAAATCATAATTATATACCGGTTTTGGTGGTTAATTTCTTTTTCCTCAGGAATGTATGTAATATATACATTGGAATTTCAATGGAGTGCTCTTTTGAGGAGAATCTCCTGATGGTGGCGTTCCATCCACCACCACACTGTAGCACACATCATGTAGGCATTTTGGATGAAACTAAACGACAAGATGTGATGCTGGTGTGCAAGTAATGGACTCCAGAGTACAAGCAGACACTTGGGCTGTAGGACCCAGCTAGTACTGGTCCAACAGAGAAACAAACCCTCAGAATTATGTGCAATGTGGGCCTCAGGTCCTTACCAGCAACCTTTCCATTCCGTGTGTCCACTCCTGCTGGTCTGATTTATATGTGAAGGGAGTCATTGCTGTGTGTTTAGGATGTGAAAAACAGCCCTGTCTCTCATTTAACAGGTTTTTCATAACTGCCTGATGTGAAAAAGGGAAAGAATTTTTAAGAGACTTTGTGGCATAGCTTCTGGGATATTGTGTGGTCACATATTAAATTATTACCTCGTGAAGTATTTTATTTTAGCAGAGATCAGAATCTGAGTTTGAATCATGCTTCAGGCTTGAAGTATCTATTGCAGGGAAGTGTATCCCTGCTGTTATTCATTGTAATTACCAGTCTTGTTAGCAATCTGAGCAAAGGTCAGTAATGGATATCCAGACTAAATCATATTCCTCTCTGCCTGACTGCATGTCTTTTGTGGTTAAATATAGGGGTTTAGCCTTCAGGAATACCAGCCTGCCTCCTTCCACAGTGCTTAAAGTTGTGCTAAAATTACCTTAGATTCTGGATCAAGAATAATGCTTGGGATTATTACGAGCAGAAACAATGAATACTTTATTATTAGCAATGATTAATTATACTTTTGGTTTAATGTGGCCACAATAGAATTATTATGACTCCTTTTCTAATTATATTAAGAGATATCTGTTGCCACAGTAATTTGATCTGTCTACATCCTGCCTCTCCTCAATTTATTGCAGATTATTGCATTGAGGCCTCTGTACTAAAGCGAGTAGCAAGAGATTCCTGAGAGCACACAAATGACCAGGCTATCATAACTCTGATCATAATTTTCCCATTATATAATAAGTATGGAGCTTGGTTGCTGAAATGAGACTCACTGATTATATCACCAAGCTTCCCACATTGGAGTGTTATTTATTCAGCTGTTATTGCTGTTTCCTGATAGAGAATCCATCTCTGAAAAAACACTGCAAATGTTTCTCTCGATTGAAATATAATTTTGGTCCTGCTGCTTCTCAACACAGGTGCCAGCATGTGTCTTTTGGTCTAGTTCAAGGCATGAAGACTCGGAGAGGAGAAGTAATTTTTCTGGAAGATGTTTTAAATGAAGTTCGCTCAAGGATGTTACAAAACATGGCTTCCACAAAAAGTTAGCTACTTCAGGTCTTACTAGTTTCTTTTGATGTTCTGTGTTGATCACATTGTGTCATCTTTTCTACCCTTCACTTCTCCCTATATTGCACTAATCACAGTAATATGCCCTTTTTCTTTCTTTATGTACTTCCTATAGTATAAACAACATTACAATAATTCTTTGCAACTCTGCAAACTCCCCTAAATTGTAGATTTGCAAATTCTAACATTTAGTGAAATTATTTCATCAGGCACTGGGGAGGAAGTACCTGCCTTTCGAGTACAAAAATTGTTTTTTTCTGGAGGGACAAACTAGCCAGTAGTAGAATTGGGGCTGGAGTTCAGTCAGATTTCATCCAAAGGATTTATAGCTCTGACAATTTTCTCTGGCAAGAGTGACCCTTGCTTGCCTGCCACTGGTGCCTTGTCACCCTGCCAGCCTCGTGGCTGTTCCCCTGTGCCCCGGAGGTCACTGCTCTGCCAGACTGTGCTGAAGGCGGGGTTTGCCTGCGCCTCGCTCGGGCTGTGGCTCCAGGATCGTTTTCTCCTGAGGCAGCACAGATCCAAGCAGTTCCCAGTGAAATGCTGCCCCCTCTTGTGCTCTCTGGAGTTAGGCGCTGGATTGAGTCACCGATCTGATCAGCTTAAGAAGTATCTTCCTTGCTCTGCCTCCTCAGCTCTTCTAAAACAGATGATTTTTCTTGTAAAATGGACATGGAGGTGGTGTCCCTGCATGTGGCAGGGGATTTGGACTGGATGAGCATTAAAGGTCCTTTCCAGCCCAAAGCATTCTGTGATTCTCCCAGTTCAGATTCCCTCAGTTTAGTTAGTTTAGATATTTGCAGTGGATGGTGTGAATATTCCCTAAATGTAAATCCAAATGGTCCATTAGCCATTGGAACAACTTTTTTTTTTTTTTTTTGATGCATCTTGTATCACTTGGAGCTTTTCATCAGTTTTTCAACAAAAGCTGCATTTCCCTGATCTTGGAGATTGGCTGTCAGAATTGTGAAAAGGAATTCAGTGTAGCCTGCATAGTCTGTCATAATGAACCCTTCTTACCTCAAAATCTGTGCTGCACATACAAGGGGAAGTGGGAAAAAGCCCATGTGAAACAGCTGTTTTCAGCTTTTAATAGAGATTTATATCCTGGACTCCTTGTTGTATGCATCCTGACAATTTCTACATTGCTAGTTTACAGTTAAGGAAGATCTGCTCTTTTTTTGGCATCTCCAAGTCTGAGCGAGAGAGTCATTATGGTACTGCAGACTTAACAATGTTTTTCTGTTTCCCTTCAGCAACCAAAGAGATCCAAGATCCTGTGGAGACAGCAGAGAAGGTTGGTCTTGCAGCACTCATAATTCAGGTGAGTCTGAGCTGCCTCACGAGGGGTCAGCATTGTCTGTGAGAAGTGACAAATTGAGATGAAGAGCCATGTCTGGGTGACATCAATTATTGTTCCAGGACTTCCGGGGCCTCCTGTCATCTGATTACCAGTTTAGCTGGGATCGAGCTCTCCAAAGTCGGGGAGACACAGGTGTGTTCTTGCAGTACACCCATGCCCGACTCCACAGGTAAGAGGAGCATTTCTGCACAGCACAGTGTGACATGAGTTTTAACCTTATTAACTTGCTGCTTTGCTGAGTAGTAGTGCTAACTCCTTAAATATGAGTTCACTTTTTCAGCAGAAGTGTGAGTTTAAGATAGAAATCATTGAGACTTCCCAGAAGAGTAGGCTAATTAAAATTAATTTTCTGCCTTGTTTCTGTGGAGCTGAGCTAACTGGTCATGTAGTTTTTCAGTTCGAGGGACAGCTTCTCTGTGGCTGGCCTCACTGATGAGGAATGGCTGCCTAGAACTAAGGAAACTGATGTGAAAGCCAAAATGCCTGTACTTGTAAAACACAGCACAAATAGGAACCTGGATGCTTTGGCTACCACAGTAACTAGTGGATTATTTTTAACATTGTTATTTCCCACTGTTGACAGCCAAGATTAAAAGGAGATCCCTTCCTGTTGTCTCACGTGAAACCCCTGACATGTTTAATTATTTTTTTAAAAGAGTTTCAGCAGAGTCCAGTTTGAACAGTTTTATCAATTGTACTGAACTGCCAGAGCAGACCTCAGTACCTTTTCAAAGACCTTTTCATGCAAGATTCCTTCTTCATGGGTGAGGCCAAAGGTCTGAAGCAGCCTGATGTTCTGAGGCAGTGATAGCAGGACATGGTGTTCAGGGAGAACATGCAAGCCTGAGGCCTTTCTCTGGTCTGTTCTTGTACTCCCATGTCATGTAGGTATTGGTGGTTCCAGTGTATCATTAATGGGGGATTGACCACCTCCCTAGTCCTTTTAGCTTCTGGACCTGTTGTCCATGCATATCTCTAATCCTGTTGATAGCCAGCACAAATCTTTTTGTTTTAATCTTAGGTTGAAGTCAGCTAGTCTGTCTCAGTGTTCCATTCAGCTTGAGCAGAGCCTACCCTGTTTTCTTAAAAACACAGAATACTGGGGTTTTTTGTTCAGCATTGCTAAGAGGTGGTTTTCATCCATCACTTGTTTTCCATTCTTATGTTTTAGTTTAGAACAGCTGCATGGGACTGCAGAGCTAACTGGTGTAAATGTGGCATGCTTGCTAGAGCCAGAAGCCATGTCTGTTCTTCAGCATCTTCTCAGGTTTGTCTAGTTTTCTTTCCAAATACCATTTCCCTTGAAATAAATATCTGGATGCGCCTCTGATCTGTTGAGAGGGCACAACTGCATGATCATAAGAAAAAATGGCTGGTTGAGGCAATGACTTGCCTCTTGTACCACATGGATCACATTTGAAACATTTGTGGCTTTAGAAGCCATACGATGGAAAAAGCAGTATTTGGAACATACTTCTGTGTACATGAGCCTCCTAATTATTTCTTGTCCTCACAAAAGTGAGCTCAGCTCTGTATAAATACTAGCTGCAGAGTTGCTTGCTCCCTCATGTTCTGTTTTTGTCATGTGAGAAGAGAGAGAGGCAGTGAGGTAAATGGAGTATGTGCGTGCACATTCGGGGGCTCAGCATCCTTCAGAGCTACTGAACATGCACAAGTGGTACCTGTTAATAGCCATGGTGTTCTTCATTAATTCAGTCTTAAAGTTGAGCAGTTTCTATTTTCATTATTTCATAGATGTGTAATTAAACTATGGAGACAAGGGAGTTGTCCATCTTGTGCAGCCTGTGATGGAGTCAGAGGTGACAAAAGCTTCCCAAATCCTAGTGAGAATTCCTATATGCTGCATTGCCCACTGCAGTGCCAGCAAGTTAACTTTTTTGGCCATACTAAGACCTTCCTGGGGTCATCTGTTTAAAATTAGGACTTCCCAAAGTCATGGTAGTACATCAGGTGCCTCCTTTGACCTGCATGTGTGGGCTGCAGAGCCCCACCATTAACTGTGCTTGCCTCCAGAGGTCTGCCTGCAGTCCATCATTTGCTGCACACTCTCTTGAGCAACAGCAGGACCAGCCAGCTCTCAGCAAGACCAGTAGTGTCCTATTTATGCAGTGCCATTGTATTTCACAGAAAACATGTGAGTTGTTTCTTGGGAGTTTTTTAGACTCTTGGGTCACTGCTGAGCTGTCGGTGCAGTCCCCAGTTCTGCAGCTTGTCTCTAAGTGAGGAAGATTCCAGGGCAGTTCAGCTTGGACATGCTGGCAGGGGTGGGCCTGGGAGCTGAGCAGAGATCAGGAAGTCCAGTCCTCACTTTGAATTTGAAATCTCTTCAGCCCCAGAGGTGTTGGTACCTTCTTGCAGGCTGTGAAAAAAGACAGCAAAACACATGAAGAAAAAACATAGCTCTCATGACTGCCTGTACTGCCCTGCTTAATACTGTCTTACAAAGTTGAGTGTATTGTGTAAGTTATGTAGGATGACCCTGCTTGAGCAGGGAGGTTGGACCAGATCACCCACTGTGGTCCCTTCCAACTTGACCCATTCTGTGTAATTCTGTATTCCAGGATTTGTCTTTTTCTAATGTTGCAAGATTCCTTTTATCTACTTAAAATTCTAAGCTGCATTTAACTAAAGGCAGTGTCCTCTAAGGGACTGTTTTGACTGCCTTGGTTACTTAACACATGCTTTTTGCTCCCAGAAACGTACAATTAGTGTTGAGATGTAAAACCAGACATAATGTTCCTGGAGCAAGTACAGCTCTTGTGTTCTCTTTGCTATAGCCTGCCTCTCTGAGCTGTTTGCAAGAGGAGCAGAAGCAATCTCCTTCAATAATGAGTGAACAAGGAAGGAATAATCAGTGTGCTAATGACATGGCTTAGGTCTGCTTCAGAAGATTAGTTTTGCTAATTCTGCAGCTGTGGTTGTGTGCTTGTTCTGACTTAAGCAAGTCTGATGAGCTTCTATCTGAGTACACCTTGTACCACTTTAGCACCAAACAATCCTTTCCTTCCTTCACAGGTATGATGAGGTCCTGTATAGATCTTCTCAGGATCTGCAACCCAAGCACATTGTCAGCTACCTCCTCACACTGAGGTAAGGAGTTTGCTGATAATGGTGGTGTCTCCAGTGAGGACAGGTCTTCTGAGCTGGCTCTGCAGCCTTCACATCTTCACTGCTTTGAAGAGTAAAAATAGCAGGAAGATGCAAATTTGCAAATTCAGGGACAGTTTCCCTGAAGCAGAAAGTATATAAAGTAGGATAGCAAATAATGTAATAAATAGTAGAGACTAAGGCTGGAGCCAGGAGCTTCCTGAGAAATTTAATAGCTTTTAATAATCATTTAGCTGAAACCCAGTATCTGAACCCAAAATCCTGCTGGACCAGTGATGTCTAAAGGAGCAGATTTTAGCTGATAACATCCTCTCAACATCAACTTTTCAGCTAGGAAATTTTATCCAAGCCACTTTTAACCACCCTCTCAGCCCCTGAACAAAGGTTGTTATTAGTGTAAGTGATACTGTGTATCTGATTCCCACAGGAATTGGAGGGTACCATGAAATGCTGGCGTAGGCTTGGTGGAGGAAGCTGTAGAGCCTGTGTATGGGAAAGGCTTTAACAAGTTAATCAAAATTGTGTAAAGAATCATGCATCTTGGGAATGATAGGGTAGGCTCTCAAGGATCTTCCCAGAGCAGTCTTGAGACTGTTTTGTGGATTTTTTTGGGGGGATGGAGGGCAGGGAGCGTGTGAAGTGGGAAGATTATTTTGGGGTTATTTTAGGAGAATTAAGTTGTCAGGGTGTGCCATCAGCACCACGTGGGTTATAGAAAACCGTGCCCTCCTTCAGCCAGGTGAAGAGGCTGTTGGAAATCAGCCTGTGGCGTGCTGCATTTGTGGGTGGCTCTTCCAGTTCTGCTGCTTTCTGTAGCCCACAGTGCTGCACTTGTCAAGTGACTTGCTCCTTCTCACCGTTCTCCCGTGTTTTCCCTTTCAGCCACCTGGCAGCCGCGGCACACAAAGCCCTTCCCGTGAAAGGCAGCGCCCCCGACGTGGCACAGGTAGGGCCCAGCGGGGCTGGAGGGCGGCCCGAGGAAGGATCCGTCAGGGCTCTGCCGGCCCAGCTGTGCCACCACTGGGGGGAATTGGAGCCCGCAGGCGGAGGAGCCAACAGCCTGGCGCTCCCGTGGGCGGCGCCGCTTTGGGAAGGCAGGGATCGCTGTTACAGCTGTGCCCTCCGGAAAGGGCTGCTCTGCTCGATCCTCCAAAAACAACACTCTCTAAGGACGATTGCTCCAGACCCAGTCTAACACCTTTTCATCACCTTTCCTTCCTTTTAATGTTTTAAGAGTAAATATTTGAGCATTTAACTTGCTCGTTGACTTTTGATGGTTTCCTTTAGTGGTTATGTGGGAAGATGGAGAATTAGGAGAGAACTGAATCTTCTCTCCTCCCTCTTGCCACCTACATATCCCAAGTTGTCGGTATTGCCTTTCTAGCTAAAGCACAGAGGCTGACAACTGTTAATGCCATTCCAAATAAATGCAAATTCTTTTTACTGATCTCCCAGGCAATGTTTGACCCCCTAATAACTCAGCAAATGATATATTAATTACACTGCCTCTCTTATTTTCTTTCATCTATTTCAAACAGAATTACCTATTTGATTTTGATAGAAAGTCACCTTTAAGTGTTGAGCTGTGCTGTGGGGGAAAAACATTCAGTGGAATTGGTGGAGCTGTTGTCTGTATTTGAGCTTAGATAGGCATTTGTGCCTTTGGAGATGGACTGCATCAAACTTGAAGGAAAACTTCAGTTTCTTATCCTGTAAATAAAAATATTTCTAAATATCTTGCAATGTGACAGTTTTTAAGAACTATGATTTTTGGAGCAAGCTTTATAGACCCCTTCCCAAACAGCCAGCTGTGTAACAACCGAGACGTTGACAAGGGAGAGTGAAATTTTCAAAGCAGCCCGTAGTTGCTTGACAGCCTGTCACCCAGGCACAGAGAGAGGAGGGATTCCAGTAGTATCCTCAGGCTGTGCTAGCCCATGGTGCATGAAAGATTTTCAGCTTTTAGTCATTGCACTCTTGTTCAGGCATCTTTGCTTGCTCTGCCCCAAGGGCTGGGCTGGACATTCGTCTCCACCTTCCTTTGCTTGAGGAAGTGTCCCTCTGTTGACAGTACAATAGGCTGTCAACAGCCGGGGTGAATTCTGGCAGCATTGGTGTGTTCCTTAGTAGTCAGGTTTTGTGTGGAGCCAAGACTGCACAGGGACAGGCTGCACACAGTGTTCTCACCCCTGTGTCTAACTGCTGTCCCAAGAACCACACCCTATTCTGTAGCTCTACTCTAAAATTACTTCTTTCCTTCTTTCCCAGGCACGGCTCTGTCTCTTCCAAGCTGCACGCTCAGTTCTGGCCAGCGGAATGAAACTTCTTGGCATTACACCTGTAACTCAAATGTAACGAGGCTGTACCTGATGTCAAGTCGTATCTCTTAGTAAAATGATTTTTTTCCACGATAATATAAGTCTTCTCCTATGTGTCACTGCTACTGCAGGCTGGAAGTGCCATCTGCACTGGGAGGTTTGTGTTCTCCATCCTACCAGCTGCCGAGGAGCAGGTGTGGCACAGCCATTTGCAGGAGGCAAGAGTGTCACAATCACCTTCTTCAGGCATTTGGTGGCAGCAATGTACTTAAGACACTACTCTACCTGGAATTCCCTGTAGAAGAGAGCTGCTGTGTGTTTGCCATGTAAATATCACATCCTTTTGGTAGAGGAAGTGGTGTTAACTGTGCTGCCCTAAGCAAAGTTCTCACAGTGTGTACCAAGGCCTAATGGCACAATGGCTCCAGGTGCTCTGTCTGTTGTATCAAACCGGACCTTTGGCTGGGTGTTGTGCTGCATTCCCCCTTCAGAAACCTCAGCCAAGCTGTCACACCTTGCTCCTCAGCCCTTCCTCTGTGCCACTGATGTGATGGCTGCCCAGCTGGTGGAGCAGGGAGAGCAGTGTTCCCTCAGCACTGTGCACACAGGCACACGTGGCAGGTGCTGCTTGGCCCCCCTGAGCCTCACCCTTCTGCAGAGAGATGGAGCAGCACCTGTGAGGTTCTGCAGGTGCCTGGCAATACCTTCCACCATGGAAGCCTCAATGCCAAAGAGAAGCAGCACTGTGGTGGAACAGCTGGCAAAAGGCAGAGGGGCCCATCCTCTCCCACTGGAAGAGAATTCAGGTATGTTTGTTACTGCTGTGTTCAACATGCCCCACTTGCAAGTAAAACCCAGCTGCTTAATTCATGTCTGAAGAAATATAGTCAAGAGTATGAAATTGGTCACCTTTCAACTCCACTGTGAATGTCAACAAGTAGCCCAAATGTACCATTCTACCCAATATAGAGTTGAAATATCTGAAAGGCCTCAGAAGATGAGGAAGGAGGTTGAAATTACACAGTTGGCACTAATAAATTGAAGGTGAACGTGCATTACAGGAACCCTTTTCAAGCATCTGTATGCACAGAGAGGTTGAGAGAGAAAAGATCTGGCTAGAAGTTTAGTGTTGACTCATTCACACTAAAGCCAGAGGCAGAGGAACAAATACAAACCTTCCCCTGTACTATGCATAGAAGATCCCTTTACCACATACAGCCAATATAAAAAAACATTTAAAAAGGAAATCCACAACTTCCCAGTCTTTCATCTGACTTTTTAAACCAAACAAGGGCTACCTTGAGTAGGTGATGCTGAAAGCAGGGGTATTCCCTGTAGAGTTGTGTCATCTCATACTTACTGCCTAGAAGAGAAACTCTTCAGTCGTTAATCAAACTGCAATTGCCAAGTATTTTAAGAGAAATGCTGGCAGTAGTTGCTCTTTTTAATAGTTTTGTTTTTTTTTTTATGAAGCTTTCAGGCATTTCTGTCCTCAAAGAGCAAGACAGTTTATCAAATACACAAAGAACCGATTTCCCTCTGTTATGTACATTATATACAATTGAGTGATCAGTTCCTTCATTGGGTTTTCCTTGTAAATGAGGCTCTTCATTGTCGATGTGAATGAAAAATACCTTCCATAAAACACGCAGCCAGCTCATCAGCTGCAGCTGCTCAGTATCAGCCACTGGAAACTCCACATGTAAAACAGAACTAACTTCTGTTTTAGTCTAGCCCACTTAAACCATTTCATGACTAGCTTAAGGCTAATTTTGAAAAAAAAAAAGCAGTTTTTTTTAAAAGTCTGTTTTCTCTCTTGTCCATATGTCCATTTTTATGGACAACATCACACAGTAGCAAGTCTCTCTTTTGAACTCTTAGTCTCTGAGGGCTGGATTTTTGTGGTGTCTTGTCGAGGTAATCCATAGAGGTAAATAGAAATACACACCAGGAGAGCACCCAGGGAGAAGGTAACAGCTGAAAGGAGACAAAATAGTTTAAATAAATACACTCATATAAGAAACCTTCAGTAAGCCATGTAAGTTATGATATCTGAATGACAGTATTGAAGTTACCAAAACTAAACAAGCCAGCAAGCTGTTGACGAGTCACAGCATTTAGCTTCATCCTCTGTCACTGGGATCTCTTGCATGTTTACAGTCCCCACATGGTTCCAATTAGTCTCATCAGCAAGAATGTGGCAGTGGTGGTCATAAAAGCAAGAGTGAAGCATCTCCTGCAGTCCCAGGTGCCATCTGTACAGGCTTACATTACAATGAACTTAATCATAAAAAGCCTGTGGATGTGATAAAGTAGCCTGTGATAACACCTTTTCTGCCTTTCCATGTCTAAGACAAGGTTATTAAGAAACTCTTATTGAGGCTTTCACAGAAAGCTCATTAGTTCAGGTTTGATTTGTGTCAACTGTCAAGAAAACACCGCCCAAGTAAGTTTTTTAATTTTTTTCATCTCTTGCTTTATGTTGCTCTTTTGCAGCCAAACACTGATTATTTTCTCATTATGCAAACTTTCCTTAAGTTTTCTCTCGCTAATACTACATTAAAAAGCTAGTTTTTCCACCATTTTCCCACACCATCTTTGGATTAAGGTAGGAAACTACCCACAACTAAATAGTGAAGGACTGAGCGGGAGTGCTGGGCACAGTATCAGACACAGACTTGATTGGGGAGAAAATCCTTTGTAGTTGCAGAACAGCCCAGAGCCATCTGCTGTTTCCTC
The DNA here is from genome assembly GCA_013397195.1 of Hylia prasina. Taxonomy (NCBI): domain Eukaryota; kingdom Metazoa; phylum Chordata; class Aves; order Passeriformes; family Sylviidae; genus Hylia; species Hylia prasina. The sequence goes on from VYXD01001411.1 coordinate 157,313, forward strand.
TCAAAGATATTCACCACATCAGTCAGTCACAACCCCAGCTGCTCTTTGACTTTCTCACATGGTGGTGTCCACAGCATGGGGAAAGTAAAAGTTAATGCAGTAGTGGGTGTAACTCATCAGAGATGTGTAAAGCCCTTGAAGAAATAGCTGAGGAATTAATTTGGCACTGGCACCCGACAAGAAATAATAACCCATCAACAGCAGTCCCAGGTAAACAGCTGTATCACACACTAAACTGCATCAGAAAGTGATGCATGAAAATAAAGCTGTTTAAACCAGAAAGGTTCTTTCTGTTTGAAGCTGCAGATGCCTCTGAAAGAACAAAGCACGGATGACTTTGAAAGCACAGAGTCATCAGGCATCTTTGGCCACCACAACAAGGACCGATGATGCATTAGAGCACAGGAGGCCTGGAGAAGACTTGAAGCTAAAACCAGAAAAACAGAGAGGGCATAAACTTTGGTTTTGGTATGAGCCAATACCTATATTTGTATATACCTATACAGGGCAGGAAACATGCACAGCCATCAAATGAAAGGCAAAAAGGCACTTACTTATCTGGAGGCCAAAGAGGATGACTGATGCCACAGTAGAGAGAACAATGGCTGCTGCTGCAGAAAAGCCTTTCATGATGTTATCTGTGTACTTAACAACCACCGAGGTGTAGATGCCACCCACGCTGGCCAGAACTGGGAGGAAGATAAGGTGTTACCATAAGTACAGGCGCAGTAGGTTACTCTTGAAATGATGCATTTTACTCCACTAGCCTGCTCCTACTTTGGGCTCCATTGTCCCAGTTAGTGATTTAACAGATCATTCAGTGGAAGGGGATGTCTAGGTGGCATCCAATAAATAAGATATAACTCATTTAAAGATGATCTATTTGCTAGTCAATTATTTAGGCTGCTGTTTCAGCACAATTTTAAATTGAATAAGTGAATAACTTCCAAGAAAATGACACTTTTAAATAAAATCCTTCAAAACACAGCTGAGAGTGTGTCAGACTGAATTTGTAGCTTCCTGCAATTAGTTGTATGATTGTTAAAGAAGAAAAACAATGTCAAAAGACTAAAAGCATAAGATACTTACAGACTACAAACCAGACGTAGTATGTGTAGCCATAGAAAAACCCTTTCTCAAGAACTTTGGCTCCATCTGACATATACACAACAAATAAATTCACCACGATCCCAGATAAGTACAGCTGAATGTTCCTCACCCACAAGGAAGTATCTGAACTCTTTAACACCTTTTCAAAATAAACTCCTGAAAAAACAAAACAAACAAAACCCCAAAAATATTTCAGTGCAAAGAGTGATTCATTATTTATTGCATTTTAAAACCAGACAACCTCTTAGAGCCAGTAAACTCTCACGTTCACTATCCTTGGAAGACCACTGCTGAACACCAATGATGGACCCAGGGTTGGTGCCCCCACTTCTCAAGGCTCAACCCTTGACCTGCTGAGAAGATGAAAAGGAATCCCATGGGAATAGTTCACTGAACTCCAGGGGCATTTTTCACCCTGTGCAAACTCCGTTACATCTGTGCGAGAGAATGTTCCTCTCTTACATTCCCAAGTACTTCAGATTTGTAACTAACTCAGCCCTATCAGGAGTTACTGTTGTCTCATAGACTCTTTTGTTAAATTGTTTCAATAAGGCTGTTAAGCTTAAATGCAGTTAAAATATTTAGGCCTAAACCATTAGTTGAGGTCAGGGCTAAGTTTAGCAAGGGGATCTGCTTTGACTCAAGAGGAAGGTCTCCCCTGATCTTGTTTCTCCTTACCCTTTCCTATCTCCACCCTTTTTCAATCCACAGCCTCCATGAAAATAATTTTATGTTGATTTTCGTTTTCAACTGATTTTAGTCCGATTTTTCTCAGGGTGTAGGGGAGGAAGGGAGGATCTATATTACCTCAGTATTGAAACTGAAAACTCCTCAGGAGCTTTGTGCTGGCAGAGCACTTGGCAGAGCAGCTCGTTTTGAAACCACAGCTTCAGGGGATTACAAGAGCAAATCAAAACCGAGGCCTTCTGCTAATTGAAACTACAGGTTGGTTTTGAGAAAGTGGAATTCATTTTAATCTAAAGGTCTAGTTCTCAATACCACATTGAAGAGCATTATTTTTATGCTCTGCATTACTGAAACTCCCCAAATACTTCTTCATTATTCTACTTGGGAGGCATCTGTCAGATTAAGAGGCAGACATTTGGCAAGGCCCTCACCACCTGCCTTTTTAACCATTCCTCACCCATCAGGAGGACACTCCCAAGCTCTGGAATTTTCTCCACGTTTCAAAACTAGGAGAGCTGTTTGCAGGATTCTTACCAGTGACTTCCATGAGCTTCTGGTGAGAGCCCTATTTACTAGAAGTTTATTGGTGATTAATATCACACACGATCCTTCAAACAACATGAGAAAATAATATGGAACCAACAAAGGTGGCACAAAGACCCATGTGTTAGAAGCCCTAGGTATCCCCCCCTGCACCAAATTTCCAAGTTAGCTTTAAGGAAGGTCTTGCTACTCTTTTATTCATGAAAAATGCAACTTATGATTTAATAGAATATAATGAATATTTGTTGTGAATAAATGAGAAGGCAGATTTTATATTTCAGGGGTTCAAATAATTATAAAACCAAGGAAATACGATATTATCTCATAAAAATATAAATTTTTGAAGTGTAAGCATCAACAAACTAGTATTGTTAATGACTGCAGCCCTTAAAATAACCCAGAATAATTACCTTGAGATTTCTGCCTCCTGAGAAGACCCACAGAGCACAATGATGTGTAATCAACATAACAGAAATTTGGCCTGAGTATGAACCATACTTGTAAATGTTATAAACAGAGAAAACAGCAGGCAAATCAACAAAACTGTGCTTCTAGATTTGTGAATATATAATTCACAAATCCACTAGGCAAGATGAAGGAAAGAATGGGGGCTGATTAGGAGAACTTACTCCTCAGAAGTGTTTTAAGTCACAAAGGATCTGCCGTTAAATTATCCCTCCAATGCTTTTAAAAGCATCGTTGGGGCCTCAGACACTTGGAAATTATCACAGGATCAGCAATTTGCCGAAAAAACTTCTTTTCCGTCTCAAAGGGACAAAAACACACAACCTTTTTTTCCATTTTGCTGGACTAATAAAACACACCATAAAACATGGTGAGTCCAGAAACTGGAGGTCTAATGGCAAAATAACTGCTTCAAGTGAGCGTGGGAAGGAAGAACAGGAAGGGAATTTGAATAGAATTTATGTTCTCAACATGTAAAGCCCCAAGGGCACAAGGCGCTCCGTGGATGAAACACAGTCCCTCCCAGCTGCCCCAGAGCTTCAGCTGTCAGCAAGGAAACCCAAGCTGCAATCCTTTTGCAGGAGAAGAAAGCCCTAAGTGTCTCAAGCTGCCTGCATCAGCCTGTCAGTGCTCCGAGTTTGCAGATCTTTGGAAGCACAGCTGTTGATCCACATTGTCAGGAAAAGCAGGAGTTTTAGGAGATTCTGAAGGATGTATTTTGTCTTGTGGCTTGGCAGCATCTATTTGAACAAGGAAATTCATAACCTTCCAGGAAAAGCGGACTGAGCTCTACAGAGTTTTATTTAGTATTCCAGGTCAGGTCAGCCCATTTCACTGAAATGACACCAAATAAGAGTGACACTCTCCACCTTTCCTCCTCTACCCACCAGAATGTTTTTCCATGAGTAGTGAGCATCTATGCACAGCACAAAATTATTCTTGCAAGATTTTACAGTACTAGAGGAGGGTGACAGTACCTTGTTTTTTTACAGGGGAAGGGGGAAGAATACAGTTTACAGTCAGGGCAATATGCCCCTGTGAGCCAAATTTCAAATTAACAAGTAATCTTCATTTCCTTATTTCTGAGCACCAGTTCACTTGTCCTAAAGTTTTGGTGTCCTCCTCCAGAAGCCAGAGAAAAAACTATGCTGAGAGGAGACACTGGTTGTAGAACAAAGCAAAAATAAACAAAACCAAAAATCCTTCACTGAGTTCATTGAGGCTTCCTGCTACTATTCTACCTCTCTGCCTTCCTCATGCTCCCTCTACATCCCAGTTAGATTTTCCACCTACAGAACTATGGCAATGTGCACTTCAGGGCTGAGCTGGTACAAGAACTGAGCGAGGAGCTCAGTTCCCCTTGTAAATAAAATGTAAGTATTTCATGTGATCACCAAAGGGGAGCTATTCACTGTAAAGTAAACTTTATAAAATCAATGTATGTTAATTAAATGTATGGAGTGAGTCATTATGCTGCTCCCTACAGTCTTATTCACAGCATTTGAAAGACACTTCCACTTGCAAACCAGCACTCTTATGTTGCATCATGCAAAACCAATGGTACATGCTCCTATCATTTGCTTGACAATGGGAGTAATCATGTTATGAATCTGCCATAATTACCAAAAGTAGAAGATAATTATGGGCAGAGGGAATAAACTATTGGGGGAAGACAGTTAACAAATGTAGAATGTTCAGTTTTAAACACTGTGAGTTCTCCAATCCTTTAGATACAGCCCACGTGTAGAAATAATACTGTACCTGCAAATCCTGAACACAACACTGCCACAGCAATGGCTCCAAACCCCAGCCATGGGTTCTGCTCCACCTGCAACATCAACCATTCTCTTAAAAAGGATACAGCACTTCAGTCATTCACAACAATCAATTCCAGAGTGCTGTGGTTTAACTCCAGCCAGCAATGAAGCACCACCCAGCTCCTCACTCATTCCCCTCAAGCCCCACAGTGGGGAGAAAAATTGAAAACAAAAGGTAAACTTTGTGGGTTCAGATAAGCATAGTTTAATAACTGAATCAAAATAAAAATTACTAATAATTCTAGAATCAACAAATGGGGAGAAGACATATAAAACCCAAGAAAACTAAGTGATGCACAAGATAATTGATCACCACCTGCTGACAGATGCCCAGCCCATCCTGCAGTAGCAATCAGCCCCTCCCGGCCAAATTCCCTGATTTTCCATACTGGGTGTAACGTTCTATGGTATGGCACATCCCTTTGGCCAGGTCAGGTCAGCTGTCCTGGCCATGCTCCCTCCTGGTTTTTGTGCCCCCCCTCACTGGCAGAGCACGAGACACTGAAAAGACCTGGACTCAGGGTAAGCTCTGCTGACCCACAACTAAAACATCAGTGTGTTACCAACATGATTCCCATACCAAATCCAAAACACAGCACTGAACCACCTACTAGGAAGAAATGTAATTCTACCCCAGCCAAAACCAGGGCATAGAGCTACTTCATTAAGTAGAGCAAAATTATTAGCATTTCACTGCAGTACCACATGCACTTGCTTATCTAGGGCTGTCCCTCAGATCAGCTCAGTGTAGCTGCGTGGTGTTCCACTTTCTGTGGGTACTCTCACAGTGCTCAGAGTCTACTTGGCTGTGCCCAGTATTCCCAGAGGCACGACCCACCTTTCCCACCAATGCACCTCAGCAGCAGCTGGGGCCTAAGGAACAGAAGACACTTGTTTCTCCCTACAAGGGTATTAGGTCAGCGCCTCTGAAGGGTGTGTTTAAATGACATACACACACACTGCGCTGGAGTTTCCCTCCTAACTCTCCCAGCGCTTTGAGTCCAAGCTCTCTGTTCCAACAATTACAATGTTACCAAGGCAAACTGCTGGAAACAATCTATTACTCAGACACTCCTAGGATGGTGCATTAGACTGATTAGGATGGCTGCGGTAATTATACTAATTGTAGCAATCAGTTGCATTTCCAACAGGTGAGACCAGAGCAACACCACAAGCCTGCCGGAACTGGTACACAATAAAGGTGAAAGCCAATGAGCAAGGGTCATTTATTCTTTATCTGAAGAGGCAAAATATTAACTCTCACCTGTACTTTTGTAGCCTGAGCAGGCTCCCACTGAACAAGGGTAACACCACCACACAGCATGAAGACAGAGAACCACTGCAGCTTACTAAGGGTACGGTTCAGCATCAGGACTGTACATAAAGCTGTACAAGGGATCTTCAACTGGTATGTCACCTAAAAAAGATGGGAATGTAGTGTAGAGGACAAGGTTTTATAAATTCCTCCAAAACAAGAAAATAAAATATAAAATTCAACTACAGAATGACAGATTTTTATATTCATTGATTTCCTACAGATCCATTGCCAACTACAAAGTGAATCTGAAGTGACTCCAGCAGTGAGTGGCTTAGCTCAGAAAGCCAGAGCTCTGCAGCAGAGTGTATGCTGTGAATAGAACAAAGCACCGTTTCACTTTTAACACTGAGACTGAAGAGACTGCTGTATGTCAGGCAGATACCTGACATGTGTACCTCATGAACCAGGAAAGAGAAATATATTTCCAGATCTGTTACTGACAGAAACCTGTATTACCTGGTAGACTGCAGCATCCAAGTTGCTAAGAGCCACGAATGCCATGTTGTTTTGGAGAGCGTACACCACAGATGGAACACTTAATTTTAGCAATTCTTTAGGACTTCCAAATACATTTTCTTTTAAAGACGTTATTAACCTTGTCAGACTTCCAGTTTCCCTGCAAAATAAAATATTAGCATAAAAGAGGGCACTCCTAAACTGGTATTTTAAAACAGAAATCACTGAATCCCTTGGGCGAGCTGAAAATTTGTTCTCCGCAATCAGTTGTACTTTCTACTCATAAAAGAAAAAAAAGGTTAACTAGCAAAAAACAAGTGAGGTTTTCAACAAGTAGAAAGCCCTGAAGGTGAGAGAGACATTCTGGAATCAGGAAGTTTGATGCGTTAATGTGCAGCAGTGTGTCAATATAGGCAGTGGAACAGAAGGCTGTTGTTCACGTCTCCCCTTTTTTACTGGGCATTAATGTCTGTGTGTGATGTCAAATGCCCATGATTTTCCAGATCCCCTTTAAACTGGGCCTCACAGTACAGTCAAAAAAGGATTGTACCCCTGCACACTACTTACCTAGGAAAACCACCCATTCCTCAGTCAGCCATGGGCTCCCAGTCTCACTTGTGCAGTGGGAGATGCTGGACCAGCACAAACATGAGGAGGCCTGGCAGGTGTGTGGGGCCTCCCTGTCACCTGTGCCTGTCTTTGCATTTCACACCTCTCCTTCAAGTAATTGCAGTGTGTGACAGGGCAGGCAATGGGGAAGAACATGTTGCTGCCCTCTGCATTACTGGTTCTCCCTTATCACTTCTACATCAATCTGACATTTGCTGCTTACTTGTTGCTGCTTCTCCAGTCCTCTTCCCTGTTCTCCCACGGCTACCCTTTCCAATCTTCTCCTAATTAGCACTGACAAATACCAACATCCAAAATCATTCCAGCGCCCTCCCACAGGCCTTGCAACTTGCAAACTGTACTGCTCTTAAATTTAATTCTCCTTGTGGCTCTATTGCACACTTGTATGAATAATTAGTTTCAACCACATTGTTTCAGCATATTTTTCTTTGCTGATCAACCCCTGACACTGTACTCCAGTTGTTCTCCTTTCCAAAGATTCACAACAAAGACTTTACCCTCTCATGATCCTTCCATCCAAATTTCTCTCCTTCCTTGCCTTCCTCCCTACTTGCACCAAGCATACACTTCCTTTTCTTGGTTTTTTTTTTCCCTGTAGGGAGAGCAGCCTTTATACAGGCAGCTGAAAGGGATTACTTTTGTATTTTTCTGAACAGAAGCACACACAAAAAACCAGACATGTCTGGCCACGGAACAACCATAACAAGAAAATCCATGGGCAAGTAGCACTTAAAGTGAAGTTTGCAATAGAAGAAAGGAGAAGAGCTCATGCTACAGCTCACCATGGTTAATTGCACTAGATCCAAAACTGTATAAAATGTTACGAGTCATCAATATTATGGGCAATTTTTTGTTTGTTTGTTTCATTTCTGAATGCATTTATTACATTGTCTAGGACTGGAAGATAGGATGTACAAGAAAATTGGGTAATACTCAACTACAGCTGGACTTAAGTGCTTCTATCTCAAATGTCTAACTGAAAATAAAATATATTTAGCACAGACACAGTTCTATTTCTTATGAAAATAAGAAGTAAAAAAAAAAATACCACACAGCAATAACTTCTATTCATTGATACTAAGGTGAGCTGTCAAACAAGAAAATAATATTTAAATTATACCTGCTTCTGTTCCAGGCTATGCTCAGTGAATTTGCTGATCACATTTTTAAAGTCACAGCAGCAACAGTAGCTTCTGTCCACTTTGACTTCTAGAACCAAATTTCAGCAATAAAGAACAAGCATCTAATAATCACCATCTTCCCTTTAGTTTTTGAGAACAAGAAGATGAACTGGCTAATAATTCATCTGTGCAATGGATGTGCTTTCTGAAGCATGCACTTACTAAGAATCTCTATCTGTAAGCTGAACTCAGTACATGGCCAAAAAATAACTTAAAGCAAACCTCCATGTACAGCTGCTAATGCAAAATTAGGTGCCCAAATAAGTACGCTGCAAGATCAAATTAGAAAATAAAAAAATATCTAACTTGAATTCAGCTTTCTTGATTTTGATCTAGGTTTGAATTTTAAAATGTAATCAATTTTCTTTGTAGAATGGTTCAGTTTGGAAGAGACCCTAAGCCCATCTTGTTCCAACCTCCCTGCCATGGGCAGGGACACCTTCCACTAGACTTGTTTGCTCCAAGCCCCATCCAGCCTGGTCTTGAACACTTCCAGGGATGGGGCATCCACCAAATCGCTGAGCAGCCTGTTCCAGAGATTCACCACCCTCACACTAAAGAATTTATTCCTAATATCTAACCTATTTTCTTCCACTTTAAAGCCATTTTCCCTTTCACAAATTCATTACCCCATTGACAAAGCCAATTGCTAGGTACAAAGAGGTGAGAGATACTAATAACTATCAATTATGCAACAGGAAAATGCATTTGTTAGAAAAGCTGAAGTTAAAACTAGAGTTTGCAAAACAGCTCTGCTTTTCTTCATCCATTGCCAAGTAGGTATGTACCAGCTAAGAATGTAGCAAATGCTATTACCAGATGGTGAACAGGACTTTAAATAAGCATGAGAAATGGAGAGTACACTTGAGTTAACAATTAGCACAGCTTAAACTGTCATAAGCTTCTCTTTTGAAAGACAATTCTTTGGCATTCATCCATTCAATGTGCCCTCCAGGAGATGCCTTAAGAGTAAACAGTGAAGGCATCATGTAATAATGTGTAAGCAAACAAATTTGGCAGCTGGAACTGTGGGAGAGTTGTAATCTAGTATCCTGTACACTGCAGTTACCAATGCTGTTTCTTTCAAAAAGAAAAGGTACCTACACAAATGTATCCTGCTGTACAGTAAAAACAGATGGTACTCTTATCTTCTGACTGGTTACTGAACTACAAAGGCACCTTGCCTTGGGTGAGACAAATTGGTTAGGATGTAAAACTGAAGGAAGCTGTAAAGGAGACAGAGAAAGAAGCTATGCTGGAATTGATGCTGTTCAGCAATTCTAAGTGATCTGAAAGGGGAGGTTGCTAGGAAGTTGGCAACTTTTGGAACCACCAGCATGCCAGACATGCAGCCAAGGAGAGGTGAGCATGGCCTGATGAATTGGTGTCTGCTGGTGCCCATCTCTCCCTCAGCTATGGAGAGAAAAACTTCACCAGCTGACCAGATCAGAACAGACCTATTCATCATTATAACCTCCAAACAGCTCAACGAATCTGATTCTTCCCATTTTAATTGGTAAATAAGGCTTAGGTGTCAATAAATAAGAAAGAACCATAGGAAATTAGGAGCCCTATATATAACAACCCTCTCTCATCTAGTTATGAGCACCTGCCAAAAAGATGCAAGTGGGTCTTGGATGGCACCAGCTCTAGGATGGCATCAGCTTCAGAGAAATGAGCACAATCCTCAGGAATGGAACTGAGGCCAAGAGAGCAAGCACCTTTATGCCTCTACCTAATGCCACGGCTTGTTCACGTCCTGAATACAGCATGCAGCTCCAGTTCCTGTCTCAAAAGGGATGTAACAATACTGGAAATGCTCTAAGGATGGGTACTGTGATGATCCCAGAAAAATTAAACTAGGACTCCTGGCTTAGAAAATAAATTAGTGATGAAAACACAGATCTGTAGAGATATGAAAAGCAAAATGAAGGAGGAAAAATTATTCATCATATCTGTCAACACAAGACAACAGGATCCATAAGTTTCTGCCACTAAGGAAAGCTAAGGAAAGCTCAGCCCACACTTGCCCCCTTGGCTACACTTCCATTCTACACATCCTCTGCTGACAAAGGGAAGATAATGGGCTATGGAGACTCTTTGCTGTGCAGGGCTGTTCTAAAAACACCAACACGCTAAGACTTCTTTCTGAATTAAAAGTAATTTAGTTTTTAATTATTTCAAGTGAAAAAAGACCATCATACATTTAATGAACACAATATTACAGACCCTTAACAAAAGGGATTGCTTACCCTGCTGCACTAGGTGTACTATGAACAGCCTAGGTCTCAGGTACACAAGATTTGACAAATTACACACACAGATGAGACTACCCAGAGGTCCCCTACTATTGGAAGTGTGGGCTGCCACGGTCTCCAGAGGGATCCTCATTGGTCACACCAGTGAGAACCATGTGTCAGCAGAGTCATTTCTGCCAGCATTTTGTGCTGACAGAGTGAGAAGCCCATGGTGCATGAAAAGAAAAATAGAAATTCCCCACTGGTCACACCTACCTTCTCTAACACATTCCATTTAATGAAAGGTTTTTAAAAAAAGGCAGTTTGTCACAGCTGCCTTACCAAATTCAAATATTGTCTCACTTGTAAGGCAATTTGTATGTAAAATGCCATTTGTATGTTAAGAGGAAAAGAGCTGATGAAAATCTGAAGTGAATCATGTGTCTCCATGATCCTCCAGCACATAACAGCCAGCCTTCTGATGTGCCACAAGCCACAAAGAGAGACAGAGACCCTAAAGGAACAAATTCTACCACAGCAGCAAGAACTGGGCTTTGGAAAAGTCCAGAATATAAAGATTCTTCCTAGGAAAGATGTAGCACAGGGAAGCTGAGAGAAAAGGCAGCAGACTGATAACCTCCCTACTTGAGATACTCATGCATGGCCTGAAGTTCTAGGTCTTAGCAGCAGTCTGGGATTACAGAAAGTAATATTTTTTGATCACAGTCTTTCAGCATTGGTTTGCAGATTATTAGAGACAGCAAAATGTCTGTCTGTAACATTGTTTGGGAAAATTTATTAGTAGAAATGTAAGAATTTTATGTAACTCAGCAGATGATGGCTCACAGCAGATGATGAAAGTCCAACTTTCATCTACACCAACATTTTAAAGAACCAAAACATCATGGATAATCCATGCTGACATTCTGAACTGATTCCAAAGCATACAAAAATAGAAAATATGTAGAAAGGACACACCTGAATATCGTGCTGTATACAAAGCAGTTTCAGTTGATGAGGACTCACAAGCTCTAACCCACTCTAAAATTACCCTTCCACAGCACCATTATCCAGCCACATTCTCAAACATACCTGCACTTCAGCACCCAAGAACCCGAGGTTAGAAGCAAGCACTGGTTTTCAAAACACTGATCAGCACTCCCACCACACTTACTTAGCCAGGATGCCCAGGCTCAGGAACAGCTTGATAACTTCGGCGACGCACACAGCCGTCGTGGAAAAGTACAGCTCTGTCTCCGCTGTCCTGGTGTACCGCAGTGCCACCGTGTACGTGGCAGCAACCAGCGTCATCACCGTCAGGCAGTACAGCTTGAACAGCAAGCTGACATTTTCTGAAACAAAGCACAGGAGACGGCTCAGCGTGACCCCCATTTTAATTTAAGAATGGAAACAGTGTGTTCTCCAGCTGGAGGGATGTATCAAACACCAATGTGTCAGCAGACAACAACAATGGCGGGATAAAAAAAGTTTTGGTTAAATTTCACAGCCTTCTCAAAGAAGCTTGTACGGGAGCTCCAAGTGTTTGAAAATAAGATGCTCGCTGCCCTCGTAATGATCCTCTATTCTAGAAAAAACTAATCATACATTAATATTTATCTAATAACAAGCAAAAAGTCTTTCTGTGCTTTCCTGCACTTTAGCTGACAGTACACACTTCCCTCTGGAACGGCAGCTGATCGTCTTCATGTAATATACTGAACTCTGACACAAAGAGCGTTGGCAGACTAGCAAAAGCAAAAAGAGAGGAAAAGCTCAGTATCAGCAAAGATAAGGCAGAATTTCCATTAGCCCTATTTTCCACCTTAGTTAGTAAAAGAAGATTTTGCTCTGAATGGTGATGTGACTTCACACAAAGGGTTTTCTTAAAAAATTCCCTCTAGAAAGGTCTAAGGCTAAGGCTTTTCCAGTAAATTAAACCACACAAGGACTGTGTATCATTTGTGTTATCCCCTCTGTCTTCCTCACTGCTATACTCCTACAACAGCAGCAATACTTGTAACAGGTTTGACCTGGACCAACTACTATCCTGAAAAATTTAAGAGTTAGCCTGTTCAAGGTCTCCTGGCACAAGGCAGTTTTTCATCCATCTGCAATCCTCTAAGGCCTGAGAGTACCATCAGGCCACTCCAATGAATTCCCAGGTCAGGGAATGGCTAAGCCTGCAAAGAGAACCAGCAAAGAGAACAGCACACAACTCCAAATGGGATTCCTCTGCACAAAGGCACGACCCAACACAAGACATCAGCAAATGCACAGTTTCTATAAAATCCTTTTTCAAACTGGTAGATTGTTATGTTTGGCACCTCTCTGGTGAGTATTGGTCATTCAGCAGCACCTTTGGGGCCATGGTTGTGTTCTAAATATCCTAAAGAAACGTGTTTCAATTGGTGTAAGTTTGTGTTCCTCTGCTGATTAGGTAATGAGATACAGGATAAGTAGTTTTGTAATAACTTTTCTCATTTAATAAAGGAATGAGTTGCTGAATCCAGTGTGACCGGTGCTTTGGTTCATGTTTCTTTCAAGCCAGAGATGTCTTCAATTGCATAACATTTCTGCGAGGTACAGTTAATACCTCCTGCCACTGCAATCATTTAAATTAGCTACTTCCTTATAGATAAAAATCTTACCCACGTCAGTAACCACTTTTAAAAGGTACAGCCAATTAGTTTTTGGACTAACAAAGCTTAGAAGAGACTTACAAGCTGTAATCCATTTTTAAATTAAATTTGGATTGTGGGGAGGGAATCCAAGGGCATAACAACCAGGAAATATAATTAACCCCATCTGGTTTTACAAAAAGGTATCTCCTAATGATGTTTCAGTGGTGACAGAAATTATATTAATGCTGTGATTTGACACATGAAGATTTTAAGTCTACGCACCACCAAACTAAAGCTAAACTTAATCCTCGCCTCTATTAACTACTCTTAAAAAAAAAAGGGCCCCAATTTGGAAACGGTTTGGAAACTTGGATAAACCAAATGCAGCAAGACATAATGAACCTAGTATCTAGTATCTAGACTAGATAGTTTGAGAATCATGTAAAAAGGTATTTGTAATTCTTTTCAGCCTGGACATTTCTTCAGCCTGGCTCACACGTCTGCATCAGTGCCAGAGCACTGAGGGGAGCAGAAGAAAGCATGGTTGGGGCACCCACAACTTCTGCTGATAAGTCTGAACTTACACCTGCTTAAAGAAAAGAAGAGCTGGAAGAAGCTTTTGTTTTTTTCCCAGTAAATCCCACCTGGATGAAATGATTTACGGCAAAAAGGGACCAGACAGGCCAAAAGCCTCAGGATACAAGTGCAAGCCTCCCACACATCTCCACAGCTCATCTAAGGGCTCCACCAGGGCTCCTGGAAGGCAGCCCCGGGCCAAGCCTGGCACAGGAGCACAGCCCTCTGCCTGCCAGGTGATCCGGGGTGCCGGGCACACGGCACACACTGCTGGGAGCCTCCTGCCCCTCACCCTTCCAGGTCCCACCAAGCCACTGCCGGGAGCTGGGGAGCCCTGGGCAAGGCCCTCCATGGGGGAGCTGGAAGAGGGGCAGGTGGCACCTTCCTGGTGGATTTAAACCCTCCTGGCTTGCCCGAGGTTGTGGCGTCGGGACCGTGTGGGACGTGGCCTCACTGTACACAGAATCACTGAGAATCAGGGAATCAGTNTTCCCCCCCTTCGCTCCCGCGGTGGTGGCGCCCGGTGCCACAGCCCCCAGCAGGGAGGACAGTTCCACTTCCTCTGGCAGGGGGGAGGCGGGGGGAGTCTGAGCGCGGGTCGCATTTCCTCTTGGGGAAGCGGGTGGGAATTGTCCCCGTTCTCCGGCCGTGCCGCCCACCGGGCGCCGCGGGACCCGCCGGGAGCTCCGCGCCGCCGCCCTCCCCTTTCGGAGGCGACATGGTGCTCGCCGNTCCATGGGGGAGCTGGAAGAGGGGCAGGTGGCACCTTCCTGGTGGATTTAAACCCTCCTGGCTTGCCCGAGGTTGTGGCGTCGGGACCGTGTGGGACGTGGCCTCACTGTACACAGAATCACTGAGAATCAGGGAATCAGTTAGGTTGGAAAAGATCTCTGGTGTCATCGAGTCTGACCTATGACCGAACACCACCAAGTCAACTAGACCGTGCCACTAAGTGCCACGTCCAGTCTTTCCTTAAAGACCTTCAGAGATGGTGACTCCACCACCTTCTTTGGGCAGTCCATTCCAGCAACTAATTATCGCTTCCGTGAAGAAATTTTTCCTAATGTCCAACCTAAACACACTCCAATAGGCACCTGGGGGCAGCGGCGTTTCCAGGGACACCTGCGGTGCCCACAGGGTGGGCGCAGGGGATGTCCCTGTGCACTGACCGCCTGCGCCCCGGGACAAGCCCCAAAGATGCTGCGCCACGGTCAGACGCTCCCAGAGGGGAACTGGCGGCGGGGGGACGCGACTGTGGCTGATCCTGAAGGCGGAGGCGTCCCGGGGACCCGGCGAGCCCGGTACCGGGAGCACCCGCAGCCCGCACGCCGGGGACGCAGCGGTGCCACATCGCGCGGAGAAGCTCCCGGGCGGCAGGAGGAAAGCGGGAGGGCGGGAAGGNGGAATTGTCCCCGTTCTCCGGCCGTGCCGCCCACCGGGAGCCGCGGGACCCGCCGGGAGCTCCGCGCCGCCGCCCTCACCTTTCGGAGGCGACATGGTGCTCGCCGAAGGCTCCAGGACCGCCGGGCCGGAGCCGCCCGCCGTGCCCCGCCGCTCCTCCCATCGCACCATAGAGTGCGGCGTGCCCGCCCAGAGCGCCCCGCCGCCCGCGCCGAACCATCGAGTCGAGCTCCGTCCCGCCTGGATATCCTGGAGAGCATCCTGCTCCGCCCGGCCGCGCTTCGGAACTGTTTCATCGGCAGCAAACATCCAGGAATCTCACACGCGTATTTCTGATTGCCAGGAGCAAGCTCGTAGCCATCGACACGTTTCTCCCGCGACAAAACCGAGATGGAGGTTACAATTGTATTCCCCGGTATTTTACAGCACTGCAGTATCTTCTCCAGTGGAAAAGAACAAAGCAGAATAAAATGAAATTTCAATCATTAGCTTACTTTTAAATAAAATGTATTTCTGCATTCTTGAAACACCAGTTTGTTGGTAAGAACTGTAACATGAAAGCCTCCAAGCAAATTATGATAATATAGAGACATCACAGCAAGAAAAGGTGTTTAATAAAGAAGCGGCAGGGCATTTTTCTATGGGAAAAAAAAAAAAGCTTGCAGCTAGTAATTGCATTGATATTTTAATTAATAGATCTAATCATTGGTGCCTACTCATAATTTAAAAACATAGAGGAGCAACACATCTAGCTGCTACTGATTAGTTTATTTTCCCAACAGAGAAAATCATGTAGTAAAAAACCATTTAGCAAAGTTCTTTCTTAGTGCTCCCCTCACGCTCCTTTGTTTTTTTAATAATGCTTTGGGGATTCGTCCCTGTTGTGTAACTTTTAAAAGTCAAGCCAGATACCTTGG
Source organism: Hylia prasina (assembly GCA_013397195.1). Taxonomy (NCBI): domain Eukaryota; kingdom Metazoa; phylum Chordata; class Aves; order Passeriformes; family Sylviidae; genus Hylia; species Hylia prasina. The sequence goes on from VYXD01001411.1 coordinate 173,272, forward strand.
AAAACAAGAGAATGCTATCCCGCACAATGCCACAGAAAAATCACTCAGCAGCCTGAATCTTCGAGCTTCATTGTCACGAGCTTGTCTAGCTATGAGCCAGGAAACCACCATGCATCACAATGCACACAAAAAAAAAGAGATTTAGAAACCTTAGCGTGCCCTATGCATTCACAGTTGTGCAGCTGGACATTGTGCAGATAGCAGCTTGAGGAAGTATTGTCATGAAAAGAATCTCTGTTTTAAAGTATCCTGTTTCCATTTGAGAAGATGTTTTATCCTGAAGCTCAAATAATTCAGGTTTTCACAAACAGAAATACTATCTGCAGTTGCATTGATCTGACTTGGCACATATTGCTTTGCAATGACATAAAACTAAAAACTTATTTTCTGTCGTGCTTTAGTTTTTCAAACACAAGCAAAAACAGAGCTTTCAAAAAGGTCCCCTGGAGTCAAGTTCCTATGGTTTGCAGTGTGCTCACCAGTACAGTTTCACCAAGAAATTGCTAGAGACCTAAAAGGGTGCCAGAACCACCCAAGACAGACACCCTCTTCTCCACCTCCCAGCCTTGGTCCACACTCATTGGGTTGGGTTAACACCAGCACAAACGGACAGGCCCAAGGACCCAGACTGGTTGCATTTTGTTGGTTTTGCCTTCTTGACAATTCTGCTCTAAGGCTGGAGCTGTGACATTCGAGTGACTCTCCTGGGGCAAGTTTTTTCACTTAAAGACAGTATTTCAACAAGCAATTGTTGCATTAAAACTTCAGTAAAATCCCAGAATGCTACACCTTTAAATGTCAGTAAGTGAAAGTCCTTGGGAACATCTTGATTCTAAATTGCTATTTAAAATCTGTGCTTCAGGCTTATCACTTCTGTCACTTAATGTCAGTCAGCAGCCCCAACAGATAAGATAAATGAAACAGACCAACTGTTTCTGGAATCAACAGACACAGCAAAATCTTTTGTGTCTAAATTCAGCTATATTCAGGAATTTTTATATACACATTCAAGATGTGCCTTCAGGTTTCTCATTTTCACTTAGGTTTCATCCAGTGGTCTTGTTAAGTCTACTATGACCATATGAGTAGTGGGAGATGATCCTCCTCGGAGACCTTTCAGGAAAACCTGGGGTTTGGGTACATTGCTTGAGTTGTCACGCTTAGTCTGGGTGCCAACATCTTTTGGCAAGTACACCTGGGTGCAGTTCTCTCTTCTCATGTGGCTGAGATCAGTCTGCATGCCATGAGTTAACTTGCGGCGCAAGTTGGCCTAAAGACACAAAAAGACTCAGATTAAGCAAAACTTTGAACATTTTAGCACCACTATATACCAGGAGTGTTTGTTTTACACCTGTGGGCTTCACAAACCTGGAACATGGCCCACTTTACCCTCCTGTCAATACATGGTTGTGATTGTGATTTGGTAAGTCCTGAACTAACAGGATGTGTGAACAGCACTTCAAATAACCCACAGAATTTTAAATGAGTCTCTCAATAATTTGATACCATTGGTTGTTGTCCTTCAAATTTTGTTAAATGCTTTACCTAGAGTAAAATGTTTCATGGCAAGTGCTTCCAGTCTTTGTCTGGATTCTGCTAAATGGGATGAGGTTTAGGGGTTGGTGTCACAAAGTATTAGATAAAAGTGAAAAAATGCCTTCTTACACCATCTTGCTCACTAACCCCTTGACAAGGGGTAAAAATTAGGGTAATTTATGATTAAAGCTGGTTATTCACAGGAATCGCTGTAGATACAACAACAAAACCACTTCTCACAAAGTGTAAATATTCCAAAGCCAGCACTTGAAACAAAAAAATGTTCCTTATTCCACTGAGCTTTCTATGTCAGCAACGATGTAAAACACTGTAAATTATGATATAATGATCTCCTCAAAAAATACAAAATACAGTCTCATGTGCTGGAATTCAGGTCCATCCATGTAAGTGAGAAAGTCCCTGGAGTCCAGTCCAGTCAGTGAAGACTGGTGTCAGTGGAAGCTGGAGAGTGATACAGCTGGCCAAATGTCCTAAGTGTTGTACCAGGGCAAGTTAAAATATTCTCCAGACTCCACCACTGAGGTCTCCCTCTGCTGGAATGGAAGGTGAAGCACCTAAATGTAGGCACATTTTGGTACCTTAATCTACAACTGAATCTTATATGCAGAGTCATCAAGCAGAATCCAGAAAAGAACAATATGGAGCTCACAGAGGGGATGGCATGGGAAAAAAGACAATATATTAAGTATCTTTTTTTTCTGAGGGTTTTAATGACTGATTGTATGCAATTACAAGGAACTATGCTTGCAAAAAGAAACAAATGTGAGCTAAAAATTTTACTTCTACCAGCATATAGGTTTTCTAACAAAGTAATAGCTTAATATTTCATACCACTTAATGTTTTTTGGCTAAATATGAACAACACAAAACACCCCAAAGGTATGTGAGCTCATCCTCTAACAAAACTCACAAATATGTCCGATGCCTCTCTGAAGTATCAAATTCATTGATGCACTGGTAAACTATTTCTGTTATTTTATCATTTTGATACTAAATGTTTTATCACTTCCATACTAAATGTGTTATCACTTCCATATTACAAATTAGCATAGTCAAAGCACTTTGCATGCATCTGGGACTTTTTCTGTCAGCTCCATATCATTAACTTAACATTTGGACAGATGAAGCTAAAATACCCTTAGTACTTTAAAGTACTTTCTCTAAATATTTCAAACTAATGAGCTACAAATTTGTTTGTGAATGATCTTCATGACCAGATATTGGAAAATATCCACTTTTGCTTATGCTGAAGAGCCACTGACCACATCTTATGTTTATTTATGTATTTTTGTCCTTTACAGAAGCAAAAGAGGCTTTTAGCTAGGCTTCTTGTAAACCTAATTGGCTTCTTTATATACCTCAGTAACAACTATTTCTTAGAATCCTTTATGAGTTATCAACACTGGCCAGATTCCTCAGTTCCAAATTTTGGTTTCCTTTTATAATGCTAGAGATTTCATGGCAAAAAGGAAATAGGCAGCCCAAAAGACCACAGGCCTCCACAGTGCATCTGTTCACAGAAGAAAAAAAAACCTTTTAGTATTATATGTTCAGTTGATATTGTTAACTGCGATATTCCCTGTACTCAAAAGCTGTTCATTTTGATTGAATTGTAAAAATCAGGTGCTATACCTTGACAACTACACGTGCTGCCAAGCCCTAGAAAGAAGATTCTTAAATATCTACTGTTAATTTAAAAGTTTTTATGTACTTAGGTGGTAAACCTTCTATGGACAGACTGTGATTTCCAATCCATCAGAAAATCCTGATAGCATGACGAATATTTGCTCTGGCATTTTTTCACAAAGAAATTACATAGCAGTATCTTCAATGCAGTAAACTGTTTTTGAATGTAGAACAACCTTAATATTCAATGCAATTCAATTCAAAACAACAAACTCTTATTACATAAAGAAGGCAACTGAAAATTTGAAATTAAGAGATATAGCAGAGGAAGCGCTGCTCAAAAACAGGGAAAAATATGGAAGAAGTGAGAGAAGAAGTCTAGAAATAAGGAGAGAAAATATCTAGGGAAAAAATGAACCAGTTGTAATGAAGTATATGTCTTGGAATAAAAAGTTAGATTTATGTTTCAAGGAACAAAAGTTAAGAATAATTTATTCTCAAATTTGTTATCCAACAATGAAAATCTGGTAATAACAGTACAAACCAATTTTATAGCTTTTCTTCTCAGTTCCCATTCATTCCATTCATAGGATCTCACAATAGTTGGAGGCAAGATATGAGTATCAGTTTGAGTACCACTGTCACATTTTGGGGGTTGTTTCATCAAACCTTTCTTTGCATTTGTGGCCTGGATGAAAAGAAACAATGAAAGCCAAGCAAGGCATTGAGAAGAATACAGAGAAATAGCATATGGGTATGCTACTTTTTAAAAGCAAATAGAGACCTGCAAACCACAAGTGGATTATGTTTTACATTCAACAGTATTTTTGTTCCCCATGCCCTCACTAAAAGGAAAACATTAAGTATCAGATGAATTTAATTTCTGACAGAAAGCCCTTGAGGCAGAGGCCACAGCTGAATTGCAGGCTCCTGCCTACCTAGTGAGTGCTTAATCACTGGATTTTGGAAAAAAAGGGTCCCACCACCACCAGTATTTTATGATGCAGGCACCTCAGTTTGACCTCATGAATGGACTAAAAATCACAAATCACAGCTGGGAGAAGTGCACACATCTCTGTTACAGCTGGGATATAAACTATGTTTCCAACCAAGGGCCATTTCAAGATTACATTCTTTTCACTGCTAGGGATCTAAAATTCACAAGTGGATCACAGAGAATGTTGTCTACAAATCCGGATCAGGTCCTTGAATTTCACACAGTAACACCATCACATTCATTACTGATGACTCTCCTTTTATTTTGTAATATGCTCCATAACTCCAGTCCCCAGATACCACTACACCCTCATCCAGCATACACAGATGGACTGCTAAGCTAAAACTCCAGTTAACATATCTGTTATGTCACATCTGACATAACTTCTCTTGCATTTATTTACTGGTCCTTTAAGCTACTTTTGCCAAAATGAGGGAAAGAAACATTAGACGCAAGACCTGCCTAGGCTACGGACTATAGCTTTTATCACTGCCAGAATGCTTTGGATCTACATATTCTCCTATGAAGAGATAAGGTGAGATTGACATTTAGCAGAAATGTTTCTTCAACACTCTGAAGACCTGGAAAAGATGGACCTTCAGACAGGCAGAGAATTTTACTTCTTTCCTAAAGACAGGTATCATCTGTTCTCTTTTAGAAAGGACAGACCAACCAGTGACCCAGCAGCTGTTCAGCAAGAGGCATGGGCAGTGTGTACCTGTGCATGTGGAACAAGGTATTCAAACTGATGACGGAGCTCAAGCAGTTGAATTAGCTCTGCATATTTTTTTGCCTTTTCTACATTCAATTGAATGAACTTATCTGGATCTTGAGCAAAGATGTATGCAGCTTCTTTTGAACTGAAAACATAATATTTCTCCTTGTGCTTCAAAATTCCAATAGCAGGATTTCCTACAAATGAGAAGAAAAGCCAACCCAAAATAAGCTCCACAATTTAAAATAGTGAACAGCATGATATCCAATACAAAAGACATCCTTAATCAAGATTCTGTGTTTCCCTCAAGTTAGTTTCACTTTCTTCTTTTTCTAAACCCTTGAAAGCAAGCTTTTTTAATAGAAAAGTATGTTTTGTTAGGTCAGTAAAACTCCTTTTGATCAGTTCACATCCAGAATGCCTTAGGTGCATGTCTTAGAAAAACAACAGAAAAAACACATATAGCAAAGGCATAAGAAACCATTGTCTACCCTCAAATGTTTCCCCTCAAATCTCCAGCAAATATCTGGCTGCAGATCAGTAATGCATTTATATCAAAGGGCATAACACTGAGGTTAACTGAAGAAGCAGATAAAGCTGCTGGGAAGCTGAACAATAAACTAACAGAGAAAATGAATTGTCAATAAAGGTCAAATAACTTATACAGGAAAACACAAACTGATTTCAAGGACAGTGGCAAGTTGTGCTTCAGATGTCATTGCCCAGATCATCACAGACAGTGCCTTGAAAATACTCAATCAAAAAAGGAATTATTAGAATGCAAACAGAGGAAGAGAAGAAAACTAACATTATAACAACCTGTAGGCTACATTTGTAATAGCAGATTTTGTTCCAACACAACAGAACAAGTAAAAGGGAGCTAGGAGTGATCAAAGGCTTATGATACTTTTCATAGAAAGAGAGGTTAAAGAAAGAAGCCTCCTCAGCATTAAAAAGAAAAAATAAATAATATGATAGGGGGTTATAAAACCATTAATTGTATGCAATATAAAATTACTATTTTGTAATTTTCCTAACAGAAGGACTATCAAGTCTTTGTTGAAATTATCAAGCCAGAGCTTAATACCATCTCAAAAAGGGGTACCTTTTCATAGCGTATGTAATTATAGTTGTGGGGCTCTTGAGAATGAGAATATCCCATGACAAACTCAAGATGGATTCCAAAATCAATTAGATAAATGAAAAACATCTTTGAAGGATTATTCAACAGAAGGTTACATATTTAACATTAATCAGAGGAAATCCCATAACCACTAACTGCTAGAACAAGGAAGGATATAATTAAGAAAGGATCACTCTGATTTGATTTCTCATAATTTTAAAGCATTCATGACTGTCCATGTGCAGTGATCAGATACAGAGCTAGAGAGACTTTGAGTCCAGTTCAGGACAGCTGTTCTCATGTGCAATACTAAGTAAGTATAAGTAAATTACACTGCTATTAAAATATTTATTCTTTAATACTGACAAGTAAATGGCCATATTTTCCTCCAAACTCCCGTAGCTTAAAAAAATTCTATATGGTCAGGTTCTAGAAAGGATAGGGAGACAGAAAACATGAACTAGGATAGTTAAAATAAGGCTAACTTTCAAGACAAATGAGCCTAGAGAGACCAAAAATTCCTACCATTAGTTGACTTAAGTGCATTTTTGCATTCCATTCAGGAAAGAGTTTTAATACTGAAATCCCTTAAATAGTCACGACTATTTAAAAACACATATGAGGTAAGCATAAATGGCTATGTTCGCAACATACGGACACACAAAATAGAAGGAATGGCCATTTCCCTATGCCTGCATTATAGCACATTAGCAACAGTAACCAAACCTGTTTTCAGCCCCAGAGTAGGTTATACCGATGAGCACACAGCAGGAAACATTTATCCATCCCATCTTGTTTCTGCCTCTGCTTGCTCTTCAAGCCCTCCTGCCTTCTACTAAGGGCACTTTATTGGTGTATTTAAGAAAAGATACTTTAACAAGGGAAATAAGTTATCTTAGGTGAAAATTGCAAGTGTGGAAAAACAGTATTCCAGCTTTGGCATTAAGAGGATGCATTCAGAATGCCTTTACATTTTTCTTAATCCTTGTGTAAGTATATAGTATGGAAAATGTCTAACTACAAAGCATACCTGGTAGGGTGATACCTTTCACACCAATTGAATGTGCACAGAACCCATGGTACTGGATTAGCAACTGATCAAAATTATCAGTAGTCTCTGGAAAAAGCCATTCTTGGTTCTTGAAATCAGAAACATTCACTCTGGCACATAAGAAAAGATAAAACAAAGGAAGAAATTCAGTATTAAAATGTCAGATGTCTAAATGCTAATAATATTACAGGAATGACCAGATTACTCTGGTTTTCACAGGATGACCTGCAGTGCCCAGATCCCAAAAGCCAAACTTTAGTCCTGCCTTGGAAGAGAACCTACTGCAAATCAGTCCTGCAAGAACCTTCTTTAGTAGCATTACTTTTCTTTGAAAACATGGGACAACAACAGGAAGATAATATTTTACTCTTTGATTTTGTTTTCACCCACCCATGCATTACAAACTCCCTGGCATAAAACTTGGTTCCTAGGGATACCATTTTACAAACAAACTCTTCTGGTAACTGAAGCCCTGTTAAATTATTTTGTTTATACCCCACCCCTCAATTTCCAAAGTTCTGAAAAGTATAAAAAGACATAAATACACTTCAAAAAAATTTGCAAAAAATTATAAATATTCTCTGATCATTCTGCCATTTTTGTAAAGTATACTTGTATCTAGCAGCTCTATTTTAATTTTATATGTAAAAATAAAATCCCAAGCTACACTATCTGAAAATGTAAATCTACACCCTACAAGGCTTATTTTAATTTACTGTGTAAATTCTCAGTATTAAAAAATCAATATATAGCAACTTCTGCAAAGCACCTATTGTGGAGAAAATTCAAACTACAAAATCTTGGAAAATTAAGGAAAACCAAATAGTTTCAACTTTCCATACCCATGGTTTCTTTTATCCTTTCCTCATCACTTTTCACAGTCACTCCTTCCAGAAGAGATGTTAGCATTTCCTCTGGAAAAAGCTGTGATTGGATTTCCAAGAATTGTTGCAGATTGTCAGCCATATTTGTGAGGAAGCTTAGCAGTAGCATTTCATTCTGATAGCCAGTCCAGAGCTTAGAAAGTTCCATAAACATAGGCTAGAACATAAAGAAAATTATCTGAAATGCAGATTTGTTTTATGTTTACAGTGTAACCCAAGCCCTGCACAACAGTCTCAGCTATGAACAAAGCAGGGCTATCTCCAAGTCCTTCAGCAACCAGGAATTCCAGGGGAACTCAGGGACACTGTAAGAGGAGCTTCCACCACATATGCCTAAAGCAAATATATCCAGCATGTCAACCCACAGGGAAGAGTAGTACTTTTCTACATTTTACTCCAGAGCCTTCCTCACATAAATGTACTCTGTGACCATGCTTTGAATTTAGCACTTCACTGACAATACAGTTTTATAACTGAAAATTTGGTGTACAGGAGTAAGGAGCAGAAGGAACACACCTGATCAGTTACCAAAGTAGGTAAAACCACACCTATATACAAACCATCAGGTTTTGTTCTTTTGTCTGCCCTGCTTCCACAGTGAGTTGGTACCACAGCCCCCAGGCCACCATGTGTCTCAAATGAGAGGTGCAGGCCTCTTCAGAGTGGTGCAGGGTTCAGGGCAAAACTGGAGGCTGCCCTTCCCAGCACTGACATGCTGTTGGCACACAGGTGTAGGCACATAAAGAAGCAGCCTGTAAGCTTTAAGTTTAAATGCTCTTTTCAATGACAGTGACATCAAATGTGCCCAGTTACATCTTAACACATAAAGAGCATTTACAGGAAGAGATTCAGCCAATCTGAAACCTACACTTAAACACACATTTCATGCATGTTAAAAACATTATTGTAAGAGCAGCCAACAGAGCCAGCTCTGGAATTCATCAGCATTGCTAATGCTGTGGAAATGTTATGGTTACAAAAATGAAAGAAGCTAAAGGAAGATCAAAAATATTCTTAATAGAATAAACAAAGAATATTAATGAAATGCACTATTTTTCCTAAAACAAATGTTTACTACAAATAAGGCTTTATCCTATGCTTTTTAAAAGCCCTGCTTCTCTACCTTTGTAGAAGATCCAGTGTATCAGCAACAAGCCAAAGAGAAGAAAAGTTATTTAAATGGTGTGTTAATAAAAAAATATCTACCTGAAAAGGATCTGAAATCAAAAGGCATTCTATATTCTGTCTTCAGCAGAGAAGACAACTAACCAACTAGATGAGAAAAAAAAATTCTAGGAAGGCAGCAAACAACAACAGAAAGCTTTTAGGGAAAAGGGTAAGGTATATCAGTCACTTAAGCCCCACAAAGATATAGAAGAGGAAAAACTGCTTTGAGTAACTGGACAAGAGGGGAAGTTGTTCTCCAAATGAGAACATCTGGTTTATTGAATCAAAAGCATACATAAATTGGAGCTTGGATCACGCAGTTGAAGTTCTGTTCCCATGAGTTTCCAGCTTGGATGCCCTTATAGGAAGTGAAAAAAATACTCTGAGTAGGTGGGGGTCATGATCTTCCTGTTCCTCACAGTAGGCTTTATTTTGCTTTCTTATAATTAGCTTAGAATGTTGAAAAATAACTTAAAATGTGTATGAAACTGCACGCTGGTACAACAGCTAACCTCAAGTAACTGGAATGATAATCAAATCACACAAAATAACAAGCTCTTACATGAAAAGCAAATTAAATGAAGCTGGTTCCTAGCAGATTTCTCCCCCGTTTCCTTTATAACATGCCAGCATAATAATTCCAGGTTTTCACAGGCTCATCAAGCAGCCTCCCTCATAATACCTGTAGTTCACAGCACTTACCCCCTTTCCCCCTAAGACCTCCTTCCCATGTCCTTTAGCTCCCAACCAAGGGTGCAAGAGTACAGAACATCAATCCTTCAGTGGCTGATCACTAGCCAGAGAGCACACAAACCATTTCAGACCTGATCTTGGTACAGCTCTAACTGTGTGTGTCTAGTTGCTCTTTTTTTTCCCCATAAAACTTGCAGAAAATGGCATCTTTTGAGATCTTCGGACTCTGACAAATGAGACTGAAACTTGCCAACAGGTTCAGAAGCTATTGGGAGGAGAAAAGAGGCTGACACCCCCATCACAGAAACCCAGTTTCTTCAGAAAAATTATATCAGTGACTCATACTGTAATTACAGGGATTGCTATCTGAGGGAACTTTAAAAGAATCACACTCTGATGTGCTATTTTCTGCAATCATTATGTTCTTACAGTTTCTGCAAGGAACAGAAAAGAATATATACACACACAAAAAAGGAAGATATTACTGTAAATCTAAAAATAATGACAACTCAAGACACTTACAGTAAAAAACATTTAATTCCTTTGCTCCCTTTTTGTACCTTGCCTTTTTCTTACCTTAGGAGCAAGTCTTTTGGTTGCCCCTTCAAAACTCACAGATGATATTGTAAGAGAGAAAATATGTAGCACATGAACTATTCAAAAACATACCAGCAAAGTATCTTACTTTAATAATTTTTTCTACTGAAGAAGTAATGGGTTTTCCATTCATAATACTTACAAAAACTTCTTTGGACTCTATGGAAGTCTTATCCTGCATTGTGTTTTTCAATACCATCATTGCTGCTTCAAACTTAACATCCAATGATTCAACTTCCTGAGCACTTGTAACTGCATTAGACTGGAAAGAGAATATCAGGTAAGATGTATCATACTCCAAAAATCAAGTATTTATTCGTAAGTATTTACCTGGGCCTCTTCATTCAACAATTTCCAGAACAATGGTTTTAGGGAACGAAACGTATTCTGTCTTTCCACAAAATACATTTTTCCTTAAATGTTCAGGCACTTCACTCACACATAAACTACCACTTTTTACAGAAAATCCTCTACATTTTCCCAATGAAGAGAACAACAAAAAACAAACCGACCCACAAACTTTTATTCAATGCCTTATACAGAAAAGACTAATAAAAACCTGCAGTTTCTCCAAAGACAAATGAAAAGGTCTTCATTAACAAAACAAGAATTTAAAATTGTATTCTTCAAAGACTTTTGACGATTTCATATATTTTGGAGGTGTCTGCAGAATAAAACGGAGATGATTTATGGATTGATCAAGGAGATTTTTTCTCTCAGGCTTTTTGGGTCAGAGAATCAATATGCAAACAACTGTTTAATGGTGGACTTGGCAGTGCCAGGCTAATAAGTTAATGGTTAGACTCGATTTTAAAAATGTTTTCAAACCTGAACAATCTATGATTCTTTATCTAGAGATAGATTTTTTTTTAATTTCATTTATTTCCAAATAATTTTTCTTACATTTCCTGTGCAAGTGGAGACATTCCAGCTTGAAGACATTCTAGCTGCAATAAAAGTGCATAGGATATAACACGATGATATCTCACCTGAAGGATGCAAAGGAAGGCTTCATACTGTCTCACATTGAATAGTGCTCCTTTTAATTTAAAAGTACTAAGCTGGGAGTATCTGGAGGGGTCTTCCTGCATGGATTCCAAGAGGGCCGTGTAGCGGTGGGCTAGCAGCTGGCAGGAATTCAGACGTTCGTCGAGAGTCCGTGTAGCTGATGGAATGGCTTCGTGCAGGAGGTTTGGCACTATTCACACAGAATAAATATGGAAGATGTATAAAAAGAATTCGTGACATCATCAAATGATTAAGGTGCAGTATTTGAGCATAATGGTCTTTTGATGAAATTTTGATTTCTACATTTTGTCCTTATATACATGCATTTCCAAATACTTGTGAACCCGATTCAACCAGCCTATCTCATTTGTCAGGGTGTTTCAAATATTTAGATTTACAGGTGTGGAAATATCACAGTCAAGTCAAGGAATGTGAGAAAACTTGCTTAATAGTAGATGCAATTCTGTTGCTACAACTAACATAGGTTACCTGAGGAATCTGCACAATTTTCAATTCTCAGTTTACTAAGCTGTAAAATATCAATAACAATAACAGGCCTCCCTGAGACAGGAAATTATTGGAGCAGCTCCAGTGAAGAAGGCCAGGAAGAATGAATTGGGAATACCCAGCTTAGATGCAGTTGTTTACTTACAGTCATCAATGCTGCTTCCTCCTTTCTGGCACTGCTTGTTGTACAAGCGAATTCCTGTGACGAGCATGGCAAGATCTTTCAGCTGTTGTTCTTTGTCCTTCTTACTGAGTGAGATGAAAGTAATCATCTCTGTCTGGGGGAATACACTCTGCAAGGCAGCTATAAGCATTACAAAGTGTGAGAAAACCCTCAATGTGAGGGAACAGAAAAGAAAATCATTAAATAAGCAAAAATAGCCTCTCCTGAACAAATGCAAAAAGTAAGAAATTAATGGGAAATTTACACTTCAAGGCTGAGTGAAGCCTTGTCAAGTGACTGTTTGGATAGTAAGCATTCATCACAGTTTACCACATTTGTATCTAAATATCAGCAAAGAGAAGGTGAAATTTTATTTTTCAAGAAGCAAAGCCCAATCTCACAGCTGGGGGTTTACTGACCTGTTACCTCCCTGATAGCCTCAATATCTGTCAGGGATCCCAGGCCAGATCTCAGCAGTGCATAGGTAACAATCTTTTGATACACATTCTCCATTTCTTCCTGTGCATGTGGGCCACTCTCTGTGATAGCTCTAATCACAGGAGCCAGTTTCCCTTCCAGAACATGCTCCTGTTCCCTCAGTAATTCATCTAGGAAAGAAGGACACTTAGAAAGTGCTATCTAAATTCCTTGAAATTTGGCTTATACAGAGGGTGCAATTCATTTCAATAGTCAGAGCACCAACTTAAGGTTTCTGAAGCACAGGGGCATGGAAGAGATGTTCATAGTACCTCCCCATTAGAATGAAAGACAGCAGGGTTAAACATTAATATAATTGGCATGATTAACATCAACCAGTAGAGTCCTGAGAACTGTTCAGGCCAAATTAAACAGCAAGTCTCTGGCTCTCTGGACTCCTCTGACTGCAGGAGGACCTAACTTACACACATATTTCAAACACACCTGAAGTTACATGCTCAAGTCTGAATGCTACTCAGGATCTCAAAAACTTGCTGCAGTTACTGAGCTTATAGAGTTCAGAGGACTTAGGAGCAGCTCCCAGTGTTGCTAATTTTTGGTTTTAATCCATGCTAACAGGAAAACATTTTCATTATCTCCCCACAGAGAAATGCTTTTCTCACGTCTATTCTTGTTCTGGGTTTTCTATTTCCCAGCCAGCCTCCACTCTCCCTTTGAGATCTGAAATTACATTCACAACAGAGGCATTTTCCCCATCTCATTTTATTTTCACATTCTCATTTTCAGACCATATGAAATTATTACTGATGAGACAAAAACGTACTCAGCTAAAATGGTAACTGATAGATCAAGATTACTAAAATCTCCCAATCAGGGATGTTGAGAAAATACTCTGTTCTGAGTGCCTTCAGACACACAGGTGCAGGTGCAAGCTTTTCTTGCTGAAGGCAGCTAACCACTGAACCCAGAAGTGTAATTGTGATGAAACAACCTAATACATTATATTCAGTAAATCTCTTAGACAGGAGAAGAGTGTACTCCAAAATGTAATGTACACTTTTCCCTACTATATCCATACTTAAACATCAGACTCCTGTACAGTAAATTTCTCCTGGGATTTTTATTTTGATTTACTAACCAGATTAATTTAATAGTAATTACTATAATTAAATTGTAAACTGAGCATCAACTTCTATGAAAACATATTTGAAATTACCTCGGTTTGCATAGTTCATATCAAAGTAAACTTGCATCTTAATTGTGCTTAGGGATGGGTTTGTTGTGTCAAGCAGTCTGGTAACACAGAGCTAAAAAGAGAGTCAGAGAAGTGAGTTCTTTCTCATCTCTGGGGAAACATCTGAACTGATAGTGATGTACTACAGGTTTCACAACAGCGGTAGAGCCCTCTCATTGCCATTCTCTCCATACAAAGCTCTTCTAAGCTTTATAGGGAGAGAATGGTAGTGAGAAGGCTCTACAGCTTCTAAGCTTTTCCATTTATTTATGGAAACATACTCCAGTCTTTAGCTAGAGAACCATAAGAATAAAGGAGCACTAAAATTTTGATAGTATTCATGTCAGTTACAGGAACAGGTAGCTATAGTCTTAGATAAGTACTGACTCTCAATATCATGTCAGATTACCTGGATAAGATCCTGCATATCATTTTCTGTAAGGATTCGATCCATATTAAAGTCATTTCTTGGATCTAAAACAACAGCTTTCACCTAGAGATTACCAAAAGAAAGATACTAATTTATGTCTCAAAATATCATCTTTGCAACTCACTTTTTATTTTCTGAAAAATCTCAGATGCATTTAATATTTCTTTACTATTCTTTTTTTATCCATTTCAGTCTTTGATAATGAAACAAAATTACTTCATTTCACATCTCGCCAGTTTCAATCTCAGTTCTCAGGCAAAAATGAAAAAAAACCCCTTTTTGTGATACAAGTATTTAAATATAGCTCCTTTAAAAATTACTTGGAAAAATATTTTCCTAAATAAAAATTTTTGAAAATCTATCATTGTTTATAAACTTCTAAGTTGGTGTTATATGCATCGGTATAAACATTTACCATGTGAATAAAAAAACCCATAGTGTTCTGCATGCAGGAAAATATGTGTGTGTTTGCAATTGGTGTTCATGTTGAGTGTCTTGCCAGCCACTTGTATGAATTTTTTACTCATTAAAAATTTCCTGCCTAATCTGCTTTTGAGCCCACTCTATTTTCTAAAGCTGCAGTGTCACCTTTAGGGGAAAAAAATAGCACATTAACAGTACTGCTGTGAACCATTTCCATTTATATACAAGTTTATCAAGAGCTGATGATCAATAAAGAAGGAACCTAGCCCATTTTTCTCTAGACACAGCAGGTGCATTCAGACTATATTCTGAAGCAGTGCTGTGTCTTCTAAGAGATGCCAAAATGTAAAATGTTTTTAGGATACTTATAGTTGTCTACCAGGGACAATACTGAGACTGATTCTGTTAAATTTTCACTTTAAGTGGGATCAGAGCCCACTCCTTCAAATATTCAGCTCATTTATACTACCTTGCCCTGTGTGAGCAGAGAAACAAACAAAATTATCCATCGCAATAGAGGAGGTAAACATCGAAGAACAAATATAGCTGCTACATTAAACATCCACCTATGCATCACACGGTCATTTATGACAGTGTGAAAAAACATTATTAAAACTTGGCAACACTTCTCTTTTTCACTTCTGAAAGAAAACAATGGTTTATCTGCGTGCAGAAGAAAACTGAGAAAGAGCTCTGAGTTGGAGTTCAGAGTTTCCAGGACTCAGGACCTGCAGCCTTTTTGGAGCGTTATATTCACATAAGATTTCAGGGAAATTAAATACTCTTCCAGATTTTTAGGACCCTGTACTGAATGTCGCTGAATGCCCCTTCAAAATTTCTTACTGCAGGCAATAGGAAACCAAGGTATTTTCAAGCTCAGGTCACTCCTGAAAGCCTCAGCTGCCGCCAGCCCCTGAACGCTTCCTTTGGCGCTCACCATGAAGGCCACCAAGGTTTCCGAGAGGCTTTGTCCCCGGGCAGCGCACTCCAGGCCGACTTGGCGGACTATCCTCTTGATGACACTTTGGGTCAGCTCGCCGGACATGCTGGCCAAACACACACGCCTTAACCGGGTCACATTCACTTCAGCGAGAGTGCCTTCTCAAAACTTCACCTCCTCGGCCCGGCCCCGCCGCTTNTACAGTCGGTGTGTGGGTCTCGGTGCGCATACAAACCGTGTGTGCGAATGTCTGCAGTGATGGCTCTATGTGGGTGTGTGTAAATATAGATACATATGTATGTATCAAGACACATACATACTGTACATAGGTATATGTACCTTAATATCACAGAATCACAGAATCGTTACGGTTGGAAGGAACCTATAGAAATTATCCAGTCCAACCCCCCTGCCAAGGCAGGGCCACCTAGAACAGGTTACTCAGGAACGTGTCCAGGTGGGTTTGGAATATCTCCAAAGGGAGATCCACCACCTCCCCAGGCAGCCTGTTCCAGGGCTCTGGCACTCTCAGTGTAAAACAGTTCTTTCTCATGTTGAGGTGGAACTTCTTGTGGTTTAGATTATGACCACTGTTCCTCACCCTCTTACTGGGCACCACTGAAAAGTGTCTGGCACCATCCAGATATTTACGTGCATTAATGAGATCTCCTCTCAGTTTTTTCAAAACTAAACAGGCCCACCTCCTGCAGTCTCTCCTTATGGGAGAGATGTTCCCAAAATTGTTTTTATGGCCCTCCTCTGGACCCATATATACTCATACATACAGTATATATACCCCCCATGGCAATGGGGGTCAGAACTAGGTGATTTTTAAGGGCCCTTCCAACCGAAACCGTTCTGTGAATGGTCTGCTGGAGGGGAGAGTGGGAAAATAAAACCTTAATGCTAAGCAAGCACACAGCCAAAACATCTGTGTGTTAACAACACACCACAAAGCCAAAGCAGAGCACCACAGGGAATGCTGATAAGCAAGCTAACTCCATCCCAGCCAGACTCCTACAGATAAATGTATTTACACACCTATAAATGCATACAATACATAGATAAATTCACACATACATGTGTAAACAAAATGTGTGTGTGGTAGACAGCGAGTGCTGCAGGCAGAGGCAGCACAGAAAACTTTGAGGCAAGTTTGCTCTGCAACACAAGCAAGAGAACCGTCTTTGCTTTCAGGTCTCATGATTGCTGCTGGAGCTGGCAGCTCCTCTGGACGTAGTGCCTGCAAGTACTACAGGTCACAGCCTGGAAGCAACAGCTCAGTGAACCCCAAATTCTTGCAAACACCAGTGGGCACACCACCAGATGAATGCAAGGCCTTGGTGCAAGTGGTTCAGTTAGTCAAAATGCAATTAATTCCAGCTTTTCTATGTCAGATAAAGAGTATGCTAATTAAATTTAAAAGCCATGTCCCTGAAAGGCAATCAAATAAGTTCAAAAGGCACAAGGAATGCAGGGATAACAGATGAAAAGCTACACCAGTTTTCCACTGATTTAATTTTTTTCCCTTTGATTTACGCTGTCAGACAGAGGGAACTCCACTGAGAATCATGATGACATCAAGATGATAATTTTTTTCCACTGTGACCTCAGACAAGTCACTCTTATCAGTAAAATTAAGATGATACTATGCTACCTGGCAAGTAGCTGCAGGGTTACATCTGTGTTTTCAGTGTGTGTACAAAGGTACAGTGCAAGGAGTGCCAGCATCACCCATGGGAAATGTGTTGGGAAGATCAGTGGAACAGGCATCACAACAATCCTGCAATGAACATTTTGAAGTCTTAGGTTTCATTCTAGTAGCACAGCTAATGGAGCTTCTTAATATGTCCTCTGCACTGATATTTTAAAAATTCAATATCCTAAAGCCCAATAATTATAGCAAGACTTTCATCAAGAGAATAAAAATCTACAGGACCTCTTTTTCTACAAATTGCTGGATGAGAAGCTTTTGGGGTCCTTCCTGGAGCAGAAGTGTGTTGCTGTAAGTGAGCTTAGGATCACAGAGATTTTCCTCTGTGCTTCCTGGTAAATCACACAACAACCAGCTCTTTTGCAGTTGCAGGTGTGGAGGAGCAAGAGAAGAAGAAGAATATAGTTTTGGGGATTAGAAGGAGAAAGAAAAGGTGCCAATGCCAACTCTCTCTCTACAAAAGTAAATTTCAAGTCATAAACCTTGGTGCTCAAAGCAGTTCTGGTAACAATTCCTCCTGGAAAGATTATCAGCTAAAAGCAGACAGTTTTACAGAGTTCAACTAAACACTGTCTGCAGTAGAGATGGAGGTGGAATTTGCAGCTTTGCCGATGCATAAAGTCAGTTCCCATCCCATAACAGTCAGTGAGACTTTTGCTGACACATTCACAGGCTTAGTACACAAACACTTGCAGAGAGAGCAGGAATCTGCAGGTAGGATTTGTCCAGGTTTTCGGTATGTATGCAGTGTCCATCTAATTGTGCAATTTTGGCTTAGCACTTTAAGGACTTTTTAAAGAGGGTTTACAGACTATTTTAATATGTGTCTGTGTCTACATCTGCAATTAGCACAATCTCTGCAGAACATTTGGTGCTGAGGACCTGACAGCCACAACATATATACTTTAGCAGTTGCTACTTCAGACTAGCTTTGGTCTGGTCCCAGTGACTGGTCCTTTGTTTGTGGCTGAAGTGCATTAGGGGCACTGCCAGAGCTCTCCTTCAAGCTTAATTTCACACAAAATATTCACATGCTCAAAGCCTGCTGTACTGTACAAACCAAAATACAGCAGGTGAGGATTATGTAGAGATTCTCTCTGTGACAGGTGCTTGATCCTAAATTAAAAAGCCACATGCCTTAACATCCCACTTCCCACTGCCCCAATATTCACAGTCATGTTAGACTGCTGGAGTATTTCCTGGGGAAAAAATAAGCTTTCTGAAAAGCTACCAGTGCTAGCTCACATCCACATATCCCAGCAGGAAATGTCCAACTGCCTATACACTTTTAGGCTGCAGGCTGGAAGGAAAGAACAATATCTTTTCAGTTTAGCATATTGAGAATTTTAATTCCTTTACTGTTTTAAGCATTTCAGTAGTATTAACCTGTATTTCAGATAGCACTAGAATCCAAAAGTTACAAATGGAAGGGAAAGAAATTATCATTTTCCAAAGAAAAACATACTTTCAGGGAAGGTTTGTAATCTGTACTAGACCACAAAAATTAATTTAACTTATTTGTAACCTACTGAAGATTTCAGGTTGCAAAACACTGTTTTATAACCAAAGCCAGTTGGATTTCTCTTCTAGAATTAGTATCAAGTTTTGAACAGTTCCAGGCATGGAGGCCTGGTACCTGAAAGACAGATAAACTCTTCCCCCTGGCGGCGTATCTGGGCCATTGACACTCAGTAAAAAGATTACTGATTTGGGATAGGAGGAATTCCCGGATTAGTTTGAAGAGTTATTAAAAACAACACACACGGTTGTTTTTAAATCTCTGTAAAGTTTTACACCCTAGTTCTTTATTCATGGGGAAAATATCAGCTGATTGATGAATTTGCTATCACGTTAGACTGGCTATCACATCTAGGAAGTCATCCCTTTATCCAGCCATATACAGAAGATGGGATTTACTTACCAGGTTGCTCAAGTCTGAGCACATACCCTCATTTTGCTAGTGTGAGGACAAAGTTGCAGCTGGGTGCACTACTGATCTGCAGAAGAAACCACCCAGAAGCAGCTACATGATTCAGCAGTCCAGTTCAGCCCAGTTCAGCCCAGTTTAGCCTGAGTCACATTAGGTGAAGGGAGAGCTTGCACCACAGAACAACTGCCAGGATGACAAAATGCACTGCTTTCTAAAGCTTCACCCATTGCTCTGTGCCCAGTGGAGCTGAGCTGGGCTGAGCAAGAGACTGTCTGAGTTCCATTAACACAGCCACATTCACCAAGGGATTCTGCAATCACTAACCTTCCAGTCATTCCCACTCATGCCTCATCTGAAAGAGACCTTCCAGCCCAGTTAGCTTCTCTCTGCAATCAGGCCTCCTCTGACTGGATGCCCTGCTGGTAAATGAGCACCAGCCCCTTGGCCTGAAGGTCTTCTGCTGCCATAAATATTCCAAGGCACCAGTTAAAACACTTGAAAGATGATACACCTAAGTGTAGGGATTTACAGCTGACAGTGCAGGATACAAGCAGAAGCTGAGTCCCTTTCCTCATCTCTGAAGTTAAAACATAAACTGTGTGATGCAGGTCTTTTGTTTCTACTCTTCAGAGTCCTGAAACTACCTTGCACCTTGATGCAGAAACTAAAGTCCACTTGATTACTCTTGGTTTCAAAGGAGCAGTGCAAGGAAAGCCTGTCTTCACACAGGAATCAAAGGTCTGTCTCTTTCAAGAGGAAAATACATTCCATCTATCTGGCTGTATTTCCAAAGTGTCACGGAGAAATGTCAGTCAGAAATCCATTTTGTGAAGACAGAGAAGTCATGCCACCTTTTTTTAGCTTGTCTATTAGTTCACAATAAAGCTGATTTTCAAAGCTGAGAATGTTTTGATGCAAGGATTTTTATTCTTTCTTCCTTCTCAAATCTGTATATCAACAAATGGAAACCTCTGTGCTTGTGCTGCCTTGCTTGAAGCACAAAGTTGTTGTGCTGGCCAATAGTGCTGACCAGCTCAGCTTTAATGACATAGCCACACAAGAGCATGCAGTGCTATTCTAAGCTTCCATGACTCTCCTGAAAAGCTGTATAAGCAGTAGATATGTAACCACTGCAGACTCACTGAGGCACAGTGCAGACTAATGGTTCACATTTAAAGGAATCTTAGTCAAAGATTGATTTATAGCAATCATTTAACATATAGTTTAGGGTCTGATCCTCTGTTTTGGAACACGATAAAGGAATGTTAGACTGTTCTTCTGTTTACATCTCCCAGCTCAAACATTTTTCTGCATTAAAGAAGGGATGTCTGAGTATACTAATGCTGTGTCTCCCCCTAATTCCCACTGTATCAGACTTTCACTGTAATATGAGGCTACCTGACAGGGACCTTAGACTTAATCACTGGACAGGGGACTCAGATCAGGGAAGACAACAGTTATCCCCAGGATGAAACTGTTACCAAGGCAACAAGATTTTGCTGTACAAAGAAGTCCAATTTGGCTTTTAATTCAGAAATAGAAAAAGCAATCACTCACAGATAACACGGCACAAAAAGTTTACCTTTTGTTTGAGTATTTCTGGGGAAAAAAAAAACCAAACCAGAAACATAGAAACCCAGTTAATAAATGCATTATTGTTAGACTGGATCCCTTAGCAGGCACAATAGATGCACTGTATTTACAAGGTTACAGAAAAGGGTGCAGAGCACAATTATTTGTCCTTCAAAGCTTGAGAGCTCTGGCAGTCACTATGCAGAGGGAGTGGAGAGATTCCAGACATACCTCCAGTGCCTCAACTGGAAACTCCTGCAAAAGATGCATTATTCAGCTGTATTCAGATGAATCACTACTTAAGGTTCCCAAACAATATTAACCTTACATTACCATTTCAGTTAAAGGCATTTATAAAAGTAATCAAGAGAATTTTGCATTAATCATCCCTCTAAAAAAATCTGCTCAAAGCTAAACCCAGGTCTTACCATAGACTCAGAATCACAGAATCACAGAATGACTAGGTTGGAAGAGACCTTTAGGATCACTGAGTCCAACCCAGCCCTAACAACTCAACTAAATCATGGCACCAAGTGCCACATCCAATCGTTTTTTAAACACATCCAGGGATGGTGACTCCACCACCTCCCTGGGCAGACCATTCCAGTACTTTATCACTCTTTCTGTAAAAAACTTTTTCCTAGTATCCAACCTGTATTTCCCTTGGCACAGGTTAAGACTGTCCTCTCCTTCTGTCAGTTGCTGCCTGGAGAAAGAGACCAGCCCCCACCTGACTATAACCACCTTTCAGGAAGCTGTACAGAGTGATAAGGTCACCTCTGAGTCTCCTTTTCTCCAGGCTAAACACCCCCAGCTCCCTCAGCTGTTCCTCACAGGGTTTGTGTTCCAAGCCCCTCTCCAGCCTCGTTGCCTCCTCTGGACGTGCTCGAGCATCTCAAGGTCCTTCCTGAACTGAGGGGCCAGAACTGGACACAGCACTCGAGGTGTGGCCTCACCAGTGCCCAGTACAGGGGAAGAATGACCTCCNCCAATAAAAATGTTGGAGAGAACAGGCCTCAGCACAGAACTCTGGGAAACACCACTGGTGACTGGCCACCAGCTGGAGGCAGCACCCTTTACCCCCACTCTCTGGGCCTGGCCATCCAGCCACTTCTTAACCCAGCAAAGAGTGCTCCTGTCCAAGCTGTGACTCGATCTGTATCAAATAGTTGCCACATATTCCTGCTGATTTATGTTTCAAAAGAGCAGTAATTTGGCCAGAGTTTGGCTATTTTATGAGTTACCTAGATAGTACAGGGCCCGACAACAATTCAGAAACATTAATTTTTTTTTACAGGTAACCACCTCCTTGTACAATGTTCAGATGAGTCGTTTCAACATATGGAATATCCCACCACTATGCAAAAGCAAACAAACAAAACACAACAGCAAAAAAATCCCCGGTGCTGTAATTTTCACTTGAGCTTAACATTCTAAGCAGCAACTGCTGCACAGCACCCTGCACAGATGGGATTCATTGGGAAATGCAGGACTGAGGACTTTCTTCTCAGTTTACGCTACAGGAACTTATTCCGAAGTTATGAAACTACAGCAATCCAATAAATAGATGAAGGAGAGAATCTTACAGCAAGCATCCTGCTGCGTCTGACTCCATTAGTGCAAGAAGAAAAAGTGCACTAATAATGGGAATGTGGTTATTCCACAGTTTGTAAGTTAACTTCTCATTCTGCTTACTTTTATCCAGCTACAGGCTTCTCACTGATGTACAAGGATGTTCTTAATTCATCTGTCAGAAAGGAAGGGAATGATCAGTGAATCAGACAGGGAGGGCAAGATTATTATCCATAGTATGCCAGAGCCCTCCGTGCAGTGTTTTCCCCATGTCAGGAAATGAGCTGAGAACCAAAGAGATATCCTTGCAGTTACGTGCAGATTTCAACTATTCTCCAAATTTCTGATTTTTTTTGCCCAAAAGCAGTTCTATTCCCAATACAGCCTCTCTCCCTTGAAGCAGCTATTAAGGTTTAAGGCTCTGTCAATTTGCGCTGAATACTTGGCAGGAAAACTCTTTAGAGAGCTGTGCCTGTTTGTAGCAATCTTCAAAAGCAGCACTAAGGACTGGAAAAAAAGTGGTATTTTAACATCATGGAATGTCTAATAACCTTTAGAAAACCAGAAATATTGCTGAAATAGCACTTCTTTCTTACCTTTTAGTTTATTACCTTTAGAAATGAATTGTAAGACTTTTCTTCAAATATTCAGCACTGGCCATCTGGGATTGTTTTTTCAATCTGGCATGTCAGCTAATCTTGATAATAGAAATGGAAAACAATATTTGGATAGAAAACTTGAGGAGGTAGGAAACTAATTTGTGAAATTAGAGGTACATGAAACATGATATAGAAGGAACTGTTCAACTACAGCAATAAAATCTGAATGAAAGGATTTAGTGGTCATAAAATCCATCTTGCTGACAGAAGAGTGTAGCAGTGTGGCAGGATGGTGAAATGCTGCTACCTTCCTGAAGTGTCTCCTTCAGAAGTCACTCCGAGTAGGCCACGGGAACAATCATTTCCAGTCCCTGCATACACACACCACAGATAGCTCAGTGAGGGAAAGACAGGAAGGGCCTTCTGCGTGATGAATTCCAGTGAAGGTTTATTACATTCACCATGCCGAAGGGACCAGGGACAAAAGACAAAGACCATGCAGTGCTCAGTGGTTAAGTAAGGGGTCAGTGGCCAATGATCTGAAGGCACCAGTGTGGAACAAAGGGCAGGGCTAAGGGCAGAAACCTATAGAGAGGATGAGGGATGAAAAATTGGGGTAGGCAGGGTCAACTGCCCAATGAGGGAGGCAATCTAAGGTAGATTGGCAATAGTTTTGCAGGGGACCATGGGGGAAGTCTTTTCATTCAGCCTAAGCAGGGAAAACTCTATGGTAGATCCTTCCAGGGCAAAGACCTGGAGGTTGCCCTGAGGGGTTCAAGGTTTCCACAGAAGAGCAGAAGTCCTATTCCTTGGCAAGCACAAATGGTTGAGAAACACAAGCTGGGTTTGCTTTGAATCAAAGGCAAGCCTTGTAAAAAATTTTGAAAGCCCTTTGCTAGGACAGTTTACAATGCTGATTTTCTCTCCAGCTCCTTACCATGACTGAAGTAAGACTGGAGTTTTCTCCAAGCCTCTATCAAAGAGTAAGCTGGAGACCATACAGACCCACAGGCTGACTCCAGTGCACAACCACAGCAGTAAGATCAGGAGCACTTTGGCAAGAGAATACCTATCCTTTATGGTTTTAAGGTACTTAGAAATGTGTCTGCTGGCAGATCATTTTGAACACAGTAAATCTGAATGACAGATTAAAAGAGTTTTCAATATTAATAAATGTAGAACACAAGTGCTCTCACGTGCTGCAGCAAGACATTGCTTTACTGAGAAATAGAATGAGAAACAACAGCTTCCAAAAAGCCCTAGTTCTGGGCAACTCTTTTGAGTTGGTCACTTGCAACATCTAGGACTATTTGGAAAAAGCAGAAAGAAAATCTATATTCACGCTGAATCCTTGCTGCCAAAGCTTTGCCAGTTGTTTCCTCTGGCATTTCCTCAGTAACAGCTCTGTATGGAGATACAAAGATGTAAAACACATGACCATCAGTCATGAGCATGCCTTGCTCCCTTGAAGTGCCAGAGGTAGTCATCATTTCAAGAGAGTCACCCTAATCCTGAAGGAGACTACATTTTTACACAACCCTGATTTTTTGTAAACATTAAGTCTCGTGTTAATCAGAATTTCTTCTAGAGATATCTGTAATGACACCTGGCAGGAAGACTTTTAATAAGTTACACACATTTTGACATGCACATATGGATGGATACCTGCACTGAGGAAAGCAGCATGCTAATAGCTTTCTTGGTCTGACACAGCAACCAAGAGCAGAAAGATGTAAGAAAAATCTTTTAGCCCAGAGCAGACTAACTGACATCTCCCAGAATTCCTAGTTGGTATGTGCATGTCTTTTAACCAGATAGCTGCTTATAGTTGGCTACATTAGAAACAGAAACTTCATATACCCTACTTGGGCCTCTACTGATGGCAGCTTTTCTTATATCTTTGTGGAATTCAGTCACTGGTGAGCAAATCACCTGCCCTGGTTTCTGCTCCTGTTTTTGCCTTTCAGATTCGGTGTCTTACCTTGTAGTTCAAATCTTCAGACCCAGCCAAAGCAACAAGGGACGACTCCTTGCTCAGACATGGACCAAGAGAAGGTGTGGCCAGTATCTGGCCTCTCATGGGAAGTGTCTTTGCTGCCTTCTAGGGGGAAATCAGGAGGGAAGTGAATTTGTCATTTTCATACCTGCTGGAACAAAGCAGTACTTTCATGGCTTTTATTCCCTTTTAAGAATTCTTGGCTTTTGCAAGCCTTGTGACTTCTGAAACTCCTTAAATCCCACTTGATGTGGATTCCATAGTGTTGCAAATTTGGGGCATTCTGCATGTGAGACAAGAGGTATTATAGATAATCCATCACAATCTGAAAATTTGAGTTTGATTTATCTCTCTACTGTAGAATGTTTGGCTTAGCTTTACAAGAAAATTTAAATTGTTGTCAGGTGATCTTTTAGGCTAGAAAAAACATATTTAAACACAGTATTTGTGTACAAAAAAAGAGGCCACCATAATGGTTTCTATTAAAATCTGATTTTCTCTGACTAGACGAACCCCTGTGTTGTTCCATTTGAAAATGAACAGAATTATTTTACTGAAACAAATTTTGAAACAGCTAACCCTAATGCATAATGGTCTTTCAACCAAGTTTCTTTATACTATTATTTATGGTTAGTTCTATCTTAACACGTGCTATTTCAATCTTAAGCTCTCCAATAATGAACAAAGGATATTTGTTCTCAGAAACAGCTAAGTTGGGTCATCTCGGTAGTCATCTGGGCATGTTCACTTTTATAGAACAGACAAGGAAGTTCTTGTTTTACTTTTAATCTGTGACTTTAATCAGTTTTCTATGGGCTTTATGTTTAGTCTGGTTTTGTTAATCTGTTTGAACTTCACATAATTCTCTCTGTTTGTGTGTCACCATATTGCCAATGTTTAAGTACTAGTGACCTTGAAGAGCTGCTCCTAGCTCAATTTCATGTCATTGCTCTATTCTGAGGTAAGTATAGTTCCTTCCAATAAGTCTCCCAATTATTAACTTAATCTGATCGTAAAATTCTTGGTTCATAGTGTTTGAAGGACTGAATCATTTGTGTTGATACAAGACACGTCATATTAGCCATCTTTAAGCTTGCACACACCAGGCTGAGAACTTAGAACTGACAACTTTCACAACCTCTTTTCAAAGGTCAGTTGAGATAGAATTAACTTTAAATGTAAGCACCCTATAGGATGAGATTTAAAAGACAGCACATTAAGTATTGATACGAGTGTCTTTCATAAATACAGAATTCAGCATTGACCTTTGATCTACACTATCAAAGCAGTAACTTACAGATTTAGAGAAATGGACCTTTGGAGCCAAAGCAAGGGTTTTCATGCCAGCTCCAAGTCTGGTGGCTCCACTTGTTGCAATTGTTTATTTCAGAAGACCTTCATGCTTTTCAGTCAGCTCTGAAAATTACATCCCCTTTTACCTCATCCTGAAGAATACCCTTTTCCTCCTAAAGTTAGAGTTTTTGAAGGAAGCCCACACGGACATTAAAAGCTTATTTCTCAGCTTTGTGGATTACCCTTAATGCACAAACTGCACTCAAAAGTACCTGTGAAATTCTGGAAGGATGTTTTGATGAAAGACAATTGATCATTTCTTTGACCACTTGCTTACACTGGAGGTTTCACAGCATTCTAAATAATGGACACCTAGATGGGCAAATAAATACAGAATATCAAAAGAAAGAATTTAAGTTTACAGCCTGCTAAGATCTGTATCCTCGCTATATAAGACTTATTCTAGAACTGTCTGGAAAATACCCACAATGTAAACCTTCCCCCAAAAGCTTGAGTTAATGACTCTACATCAATGGGTATATCTGGCAGTAAATCTGTTTATGTCCCAGTCAAGTAGAACCTGCCCAAGTCACACCTTAAAACATGAGCAGCAGATCAAACATTTACACAATACCTGACTGGAATGCTATTGTACTTAGGGCTTGAATGAAATAGCCTCTTGCTTTGTTCCTGCATTGCACCCCCTACTTTTAATGAAGACAGATATTCCTAGCACAAACATCTGTGGGTGAGGCAGTCATTAGACTACTTTGCTGGTCAAAAATTTTCTACCCCAGTGACTCAGAGCAGTCTTTCAATGAGCTGCACAAGGGACTTCTGATCAGCATGTGAGAAAAAAAGCTGTTTCCATGTCCTGTTGAAGACTTGGGTCTAACTACAGGCCTGCAGCTGAAGGAAAGGTGTTGTCTCTTATCTGTACTGACAGGCAATGTTTCTACCATTTGAAGTCAAGAAGAGAAGAAGAAAATACAACAGGTAAGAAAAATGGGTTATGCATAGTGTGAGGTGTATGTGCAAGGGGGAAATAAAGCTGAGAGATGACTGTGCATGTGTATATAACATGGAGCTCCTGGGCCAGGTCCAGTGGAGGTCAAAAAAGATGTTGAGGGGACTGGAGCATCTCTCTTACAAGGAAAGCCTGAGGGAGCTGTTCAGCCTTTAGATGACTGAGAGCTGATCTCATAATGTCTATCAGACTCTGAAAGGAGGGCGCCAGGAGGATTGAACTAAGCTCTTCTCAGTGGTGCTGAGCAATAGGACAAACAGCAATGGGCAGAAACTGATGGACAGGAAGTTCCACCTGAATATGAGGATGAACTTCTTTACTGTGCAGGTGACCACACACTGGAACAGATTGCCCAGAGAAGTTGTAGAGTCTCCCTCACTGGAGATATTCAAGAACCATCTGGACACCAACCAATCCTGTGCAATGTGCTCTAGGATGACCCTGATGGAGCAGGGAGGTTGGACCAGGTGGGCCTTTGTGGTCCCTTCCAATCTTACCAGTTCTGTGATTCTGTGTGACTCTGTAATTCGCTGATGAAGCTAGGCAGCCATTTTTTGTACCTTTCTGTTCTGGTTTCTTTGACTCCAGTAGATTAGTCAAAACTATTCAAATACTTTGGAAAAAAAAATGTTGTGGTTGCTCCCCTCTGTGTTCACATACAATGACACTGCAGGATGGTCACTGTCAGGGGGAGGAGAAAGAGACTGCTGCAAAATATTAAAGAAATTCCTGCCTCCAGCTTATGTTCAAGAGGGTGGCTTTCAAACATTGTAAATCCTTTGGGAAACTCACCACTTCTCTGGTCCACACACATCACATTCACGAACACAGCCTGCAAGGAAAGGGCAAAGGGGAAAAGTTTTGCTATCCTCAGTAAAAAGACATACTGATACCCATTGACATTCAGCTTTTCCAGCATATTATGGTATCAAGCCGGCATGACTTTTTACTGGAAGGACAATTTCCATTTTTAAAAGAGTTCAGTAGAAGGTGCTGTAAGAACATTATTGCCAGGAGCTGTGGAAGGAGACCTAGTGCAGTGCACGGTGACAAATCCACACAGCATGTTTGAACTCAGAAAATCCTTAATGCCATAAGCTGGATTTAACAAAACATTTCATCTACAAGAGGAAAGAGGCCTGACAGGAACCTACTGAGAACCAAGAAAAAGCCACCACCTAACACCAGCTGCCATCCTCCTGTGGGGTTACAATGGTTCTTACTGTTCCCCTAGGCTTTAGAGAGTATTGTATCCCTCAGGTTTTCCAGCCTGTTTCCTGTAACAGCATTTGGGCGAAAACAGATAAGTGAATTGCAGGAGCACAGATCTTTTTGTCCTAAGTAAGGCTGCAAGGCAATTAAAATATGATTATTTTAAGTTAAGGATTAGAGTATCAAAGTCGTTTTTCTCACTAGAGGAACAGAAAGATATGCAGTTTTAGTATTCTTAGAGGAAGAGTAATTTTAGTAAAGGAAAAATAATTTTAGTAAACAAGAAAAAAAGATGCAAGCAGCAGGGCCTTTAGAAACTTGCAGGGCTTATAGATTTCAACCCTTATTATTTACTTCCAAATGAGCTCAAGAAGTCTTTCAATACCACCTATGTGCTTCTACACTGCCAGACTTTCAAGACTCACTCCAAGTCACTCAACATATTGCTGCTTAGATAAAACCAAGCACAGGAACAGATGAAACTAAGGCTTTCAGGCTTTTACAGTATTAGAAGCTTTTTGTTCAGGAGGATATTTGAACCATGTACATTCCGACATCTTAACCTTGGATTTAAAGCTAAAAAGATTGGGGGCACATACTGAAAGAGCTCTGCTAGTGTGGTGTGTGTAGAGAATCCCAGGTTATTTTCCTTCTGAATGGAATAAAAGAAAGTTTTGCTGTCTTTTTGGCAGCTTCCCAGGAATTCTCTGGCAAGATCATAGTGGTCCCACATCATACTATGAAAGGAATCCAACTCCCCATTGTCCTTGGTGAAAGCCCTGCAGAGGATGGTCTCTGCAGAGCTCAGTGCAGAATTGGCAAGCTTGCAAGAGCATGTGTCAGCTTGCACAGCAGAGACACAGATCAAGGCCTCAGTCACACGGGTGCACCTCTGATTGACCAGCAATAATAACAGTGAATTACAGTTCATGTCCCATATGCAGCAGACTGGGTGGCTGGTGGTTTCTGTAACATGGCAAGGTTTCCAGCAAAGTCATCCAGGAACTCTCCAGTACCTGCCAATAGAGCGCTTTTTGGCAGCAGAATAAAAGAATAAGAACTTTCCCTTGGCAGCAAAGTTAGTAATTCCAAGCTTTCACTCACAAAGTTCAGCTTACTGAACTGAACCCAGTAGTACAACCTTATCTGAGTCATGCTTTGAAAGACAGCTTCTTTCACATGGTTTGTGAGATGGAATGGGAATTTGCTGCTCTTGATTACAGCAGTTTCATCTGATGTAGTTTGTAACAGAAGGAAGGATCAGTC
Source organism: Hylia prasina (assembly GCA_013397195.1). Lineage (NCBI taxonomy): Eukaryota > Metazoa > Chordata > Aves > Passeriformes > Sylviidae > Hylia > Hylia prasina. The sequence goes on from VYXD01001411.1 coordinate 203,006, forward strand.
CAGCTTGAGATGGAGATCAGGTTTTTCTCATTAACAAACAGCATTCCAAACCATTTAAGATCTTTACCCAGGAGAGGTCAGCAAGCCTTCTGCAGAAGAGCACCATCTCTTTAATAACCAAGAGATGGATATCATTGAAAAAATATATATATTCCTGAATATTACCCAGTTTCCATTCTCAACTATCCATAGACAAATTACCATTTATATTTAATCAGAACGTAAACAGAAATGGGAAACTAACACCAGCTGGTTACAAGAATAATCATTTCACAGCTATCTTCTGATATTGATTAAACACATTAAAAAATGGGGAGATTTTTCATTTCCTTGAGCTGCCTTCTCTTCCTCATCACAGTGATAGCTTCTGTTGTCTTTGCTTTCTGTTTTTTTCATTGGCACAAGAATGCAATGTATAAATATAGATTAAAGTCAGAAGACAAACACATTTGCACATTTGGGGTTTTTTTCTGTTGTGGAATTCAAGAGTTGCCCTGTAAAAAGAAACATATCCTCAGGGAGTTAACTTTAACCTAAGTTCATCCAAGTTATTATTCAAAAGTGACCACTAATGGAACTTTTGAAGTTTAACATACACCCACACACCACAAAACAGTCAATCTCACAGATAAGAAAGTTTAGAAGTTTAACACAGATATTACAGCAGCAGCCAGTTCCTCCTCTGTATTCCTCACATGACTAATGATAATGCATTAAACATGCCAGCAAGCATTTACCTTGTTCTCTATTGAATCAAGAGCAAAGATCCTGTTTTATAACAAAAGATCTACAAATATATGTGTTGACTGGACTCACCAGTCTCCCCTGTTAAAGTGGAATTCATTATGTGAAAATATTAGCATTACTTGAAAGTAATGCTAATATATTTTTAGCAAGGTGAGGGTACTTTTAATATCTAATTCAGAAAGTGAAGGGGCATAATCTGTTTCCAACTTGTAGCTCCAAATCCAGAATAACTTCCCAGTTTTAATAAGAAAGCTCTCCTTTTGTACCAAGGGGGAGAGGCTGTAACTAAAAGTTACCCCCAAAGGATCCTCTTTAGCGCTGCCTTGCAGCCCTATAGTATCTGGGGAAAACTGACACCTGAGCTCCAGTGCTGACCCAGCTGACATTTTGATACTAGCCTTGCCAGTGCTGAAAATATTTCAGGTCTTAGTTTATGTGTTGACATATCTGAGACACATGGCTCTTCGGGATTAGCAAGTTTGCAGGCCTGACATATTTTATGACACCTTATGTAGTGTTTGATAGCAACTCTTCATAAAGGTCTTCCTTCATAAGAGCCATAGGCTACACCTTTTTTCCCAGGACTGCCCATCTTTAGATGACTTGCATGAATGTTCAACCATGGCAGCTCCTACTACTTGGCCTGCTATGGATTTTTCATACTTCTTCTGCTGAAGTAATATACAGCTAAGCTGTATAAATATTTAATTTGTAACTCATTATCTAGGTGTGTTACTATAAAGACTGTAACACAACCTTAGTTATAAAATGCCTGAAATACTGTGAGCCAGTGCACAAAAGAAAGTGCACTCTACTTTTATGCAGCTGAAAAAGAATTGTAAGAACATTGGCTTTGAGAGGGCAGTTGCCCAAAATGTTCTGTGTTGGTTCTACTTAACAAACTAATGAAAAGGCTCAAAGAAGCATTATGATCTCCCTTTGCAGTACCTTTTCAGTGTTACACCTTCCCCTTCCTCAAACACAAAGGGCTCTTGTGTATTACATTTATGAGCCATTTTGATTGCAAATGAAATGGGATTCACATTCTCATAGCCATGCACTCATAAGCAAGAACATGCTTGTATCCAGGTAGTCTGACCAGGATTCACTGCGGTGACCCGTGGAAAAAGGAACATACCTGTCATGTTGTCACCACATCTAGGCTATAATTCAGGTTAAAGGCAATGGGACACAAGCACAGCAATGATGCATTTACTCACATAACCACTACTGACAACATCAAAACCACTTCTGTTTGAATTCATGCTTTATTGAAAAGCTCTTGAATGCCCCAGAATTACATTTTGAATGTAGAAATTATGGTTAGGGAGACCTTCTAGCTGGCTTACTTAACAGGTGTTGGCATCTTGATTCCTCCAACCTGCAGCCAGTGAAAATCACAAGCCAAAAAATGCAAGCATTTGGTATTCAGAAGGAAGATGTTAGGCCGTAGAGGAAGAGGCTGGGAGCTTCAAGAGACACTCTCCAAAGTTACTTAAAACTATGTCTGTAAACAACAGGTTATATAGATAGTTATCAAGTCAGACTGGAAATGTACGAGAATGTGTATCCCATTGAACAGTATTTTGAGAGTCAACTCCTCAGTCATTTTCTCATGACAGTCAGCTCTAAAGGTTTAATGCATTTATATATTCTAGTTCAGGTAACCTAAGAATTAATCCCCTCTTATTACAATGACCTTCATTTCAAAAGTCCCCAAATTTCATTCCTGTATATGAAGAATGTGTTTATAATACAACAGTATGCATAAAACCACTTTCCTCAAAATATAGGAAAGATACATTCAAGTTGAGATCATTACTGATACAGAAATGTCCTTGGTAACTGAGAAATTAGATGCAACACCTGAAAGGTCACTAAATATGAATGGTGATGCTGTCCAGGTAGAAGCAGGAGAGAAGGAAACAGGATAAGATGGATCATCTGGTCAGGTGACCCAGAAATAAGCATATCTGGCAGACAGACATACTTAGTATTTTAAAGGGAACGTGACAGGAGGACTTACAGCTTCAGAGTTAAACTACTCGTGTCTCAGCATCAGATTCCTATCAATATAATGAAATGATAAGATCGTTCAAGGTGAAGTTTAAGGCTGAAGGTCCAGGTCACTGACTTTTAAATCCACACTGAAAATCAGAACTGGGTATAAATCAGGATTATAAACCTCATACTAAAGAGGGACTATCAGAAACATATCAAAGACGGTTAACACCTTAGGTATAGAGTCAAAGTAGGTCAGATTCCAGCTTCAGAGTTAAACTACTCTTTTACAAAACCTACTTCTTGCAGTACTTGGCTAGACTCAAAGTTAAATTACTCTTTTTCTGAAATCTAACTCCTGTAATGTGTGGCACATCAGGTAAAAAAATCCCAAAACCCCCAAACCCAGGAATCATTGTGGGATACCACAGGCAACACAGAGAAGGGACTGCAGCTATTGTGGGTAGCAGATATAGCACCCAGAGCCCTGCAACTAATCTGACATCAGCAGTTTAAGTTGCCAAGAAGCCACGAAGGAAAACAGAATGAAGTAGAATAGCCAGCAATATTCCATTTATAGTGTGGATTAAATTTTTGAATAAACAAATTAGAAGTGCCTGTTCCTTTTGGAAAGTTGACTTGAGGAAGGAAGAATGTAATCTTATGAGAAAAATAATGGAAAAATATGGTGCTCAGACACCTTGATGAGTAGGATTTTCCTCTAGTCACTCAAGTTTTAGGAAAAGCAACAGCAGACTGCAGTTGCACAGTGGAAAAGTCTAAGTATATAAAAGAAAGGCAAGACCCAGCAATAAGAATGAAGCTTGGAGTTAGATTACTAGCTGTTGTTAGTCAAGCTGTTTACCTTACTCTTGGTTTGTTCATAGACCCAAAGACAGCTAGCTGATTGCTAGTCCCAGTAAGCTGCAATGAAGAGAGCACAGGTTTTCTTACTCCTGAGGATGTTGCCATGATCGTTATTGGCTCAGGCTTCCTACTAGGATTTGTCTTTCTCTCTGGTCACTGCTGACATAAGCCCAGGCAGAACCCTGCCTAGATATCCCCAAAACACACATGTACTGTGCCTACTAGCTAATATGAATGCCAGTTGTTCCAGCATCTGCATCTCCCACCAGACACTCGCTGTGTTCTGCGACTGGTCATTCACATTGCTTTCCTCTGTCTGTATTTTAAGTAGCAGTGAATGTAACACTGCACTTCTGTTAATTAAGCCCAGCAAAGGAAATCACACCAGTAACTCCAACCCCAATTGGCTGGGTTTCTCTCAGTGTGGCTATCCCTCCACCCATGCAGTGACACGGCGCATTCATACTGCGCTCTGGTGCCCATCAGGTGCTGCGGCTCCTTAATTGCCTCACACGCACAGACAGTGTGTGCTCACACTCCAAATGCTACCAGCCTCATTAGCTCCTTTCACACTTCATTTCTCCATGCGAGGCATTCAGAGGTTTCACAATCTGCATATCTTCCTTTTAAGATGTCACAGAGCTCTTCTGCAGACCTTTGAGGGATTAACGAGCAAGATGTCTCTATTTTATTAATTAGCTGCTTCTAAGCCATACTCCACAGCTCTCTACTAGTTCAGCTGCTCAACTACAGTAATTAGACAACTCACTTTTCAGTCTTCCATAGCATTGCCTTAGAGAGAAAGTTTGACTGTTCCTGAGACTGTGGTACTTTCTGGCAATTATTAGACATCTCCTGAATGACTAATAGAGAAATCCTGCTTTCTGTATTATTCACTGCAGCATTAGAGCTCCCCATTCTAGGCTTTGTCTCATGCACTCTGCTGTCAATATGTGCCATCACTGGCACTTGAGCATCCAGATGTTATCTGAAAGATTCTTTATTTGCATCATTCAGACATAACAGTCATAAAGAATGTATTCACACTCCCTTGGAATCAGAGTTGCAAGTAAAGTGGGTAGTGTCACTTGTTATGCTGCAGTACCTCTCAAACAGGAACAAAATCAAGCCAACAAACATATGCTGTCTTTGCTTATGGAAGGCTTGCTTGTATGTCTGAGCCCACAATTTTTCTTAGCTACCAGTAGCTCATGTACTCACAGTACCTGACATGCAGAAATTTATAGAATATGAAATGGCCTTTTTTTTAAACTTGTCAGTCAATCATAATTAATATTGTGCAGTAAGTACAACTACAAGGGAAAAAATCTCTTAAACCAAGCTTAGTTACTTTACTTGCTAAAATATTTACTTGAAATACCAAATAGTGTCCATAGTGAACAGCTCTCCAGATCCCATAGGATCTGCTTGCTATCTTGTCTATTTATCTACATTACCAAGCTACTCCTTTAGGCCAAGCTGTGGCTCCTTTCATCTCTCTAAAACCAAGCACATAGACTTAGGAGGACATGCTGTTTCTAAGTGGAACAAGCACACTTTCATCTTAACATTTGAAAGCAGTAAAACAAAATGTTTTTCTCTTCCCAAGAGGCAATGAGAAGCAATGCCAGGGTCTGACAGACTGTTATGAGCTGTATGTGCTGTGCCTACACTGCTGAGTAAGTCCATCCCAGAGTGTGCTGGCAGCATAGATATGTACAGCTGGCAGATCTGAAGCCCCTGCTGCCTGTCTCCAAATATGCCTCCAAAGGCTGTAGATCAAGAAGGGCCTGCGATGTGCACTCACCAGGGCCCTTGGTCTTGTCGGGATGAATGAGGTGCTCAGGACTAAGGTCCACCACAGACAACACCTGTAGCCAGCCATGGTTTGTATCAGTCAGTCTCTGACACTGTATCCTAGATAGAAAGTGGGCTAACCCTGTAAGACAGGGTGACTTCTTCCTTCCATGTAATCAGAAAGGCATTGCAGAATGATGATTATATTATGTTTTCCCTAGTAGAGAACAACTAATATATCCACTTATCTCTCAGTGTAAGAGAACTTGAACAGTTTGTTCAAAGAGAGTTGAAACACTAGCTGCCCAACCTCACTGTTAGTTAGCATTTAGCTCACTGAGAGCTAAGCTAACTACGGTTAAATGAACTGCAAGAATGAAGTGCAAGAAACAAACCCCAACAAATATAAAACCTCTTGCAATTACTTCAGTTATATCTGTCTCTTATTTTGTTTCACCTGTAGAATTCTGCACCTGGGAATTCTCCCCAGCCCTTAGGCCTTGGAGCCAATATTATCAGGGCAAATGGTACATGTTCAAATCCTGAGCGATCAGCTCTATGAAGGTATGTAACAGTCTTACGGCAAGTAATTGAATGGCCAAACACAAGGAAGTAAGATTCTGCCAGCTATTGTCAGCAGATACTATGACAGCAAGAGCTCCCTTGCAAAACAGATCCATAAAATGGAATGAACTCTGCTGAAAACTTAAGACCACTGTAAACCTCCCTGCTTTTCCTCTTGAGATGCCAAGCATGTTTCTCTCACCGCCTGCAGTATAAACAGATAGCTATTTAGAAACTTGTATAAAATAAAACTGCAAAATAACACACTCCAGCAATTCGCTGTGAGCCCTTCGTCATCTGGTGGGAGGCTGCAAGACTAAGGATGACAGGTGTCAGACGTGCTGAGTAACGCCTGCCTGAGGAGCGCTCGGGTGCTCCGGCAGTGAAAAGCCCCGTGAAGTGGTGCAGAGAGCAGGAAGGCTCAGATCCAGATCTCTTTGTGCATTTCAGTCTTTTCTCAGATATCCAAAAAGCCATATAAAGCATGAGTCAAGCATATAGAGAAACATTGGCATGCTTCATTTAGGTATATATGTATGTTGGCAGTTTTGCTTCTCCTACATCCCACATAGGGTCCAGGTTCAGCCAATCTGTTAAACAATTTCCTAGCTTCGATGGACATGAACCTTCATGACAGATTTAAAGTTAAGCCTTTACTTTAGTGCCCTTAGGAAATGTACCTAATCAGCTTCTCTTGCTGGCTGAAGCAAGGCCTGACAATGAACTTACGATGAAGTCCATAAACTTCATGCAACAAAAAAAAGTAGTGAAATGTTCTGAAAATGAATTAAAAATCCAGCCAGCTCAAGCTCATGTCTCATCAAGAACAAAGCCAGTCATTTTTCAGGCTAAGTACTCCTTCTGCCACTAGGGTCCAAATCTCCAATGAATACATGTCCTGGTTAAGGCAAGCATTAAAAAGAAACAACAAAACCCCAAACTAAACTTTTTTTTATTATTCAGAATTACAATCTTGGTTGTCAAGCACTCAGTTCTGTCATGCTGGTTATTTCCACAGTAATGAAACATGTCGTGCTTTGATGAAACAGCTCTACCCCTGTCCATTCTATCAAGCAGTGAAGAGAAAATAATTGAAAAAGAGAAGACCTCTGGCCTTCTGGGTGTTTCACACTGTGTGTGTCAATGCAAGGCTGAAGCCTCATGCTCCCAGGCATGCATGACACTCACACTGCTGCCAGGGCTCCCAGGACATTGATAAACTCTTGATATTGTTTAAAATAGAAACCAAACATTCCTCTTCACAACACACATTAAAAACCCAGGCACAATGTGATTTCTACAAAACTTTACACTGCTGATCAGAAACTTCTATGACAATCAGACACAGCATATACTTCAGATTCTTCCTAGATCCTCAAACTTATGAATGCTACCAAGAGCCCTTCATCACTGAGGTTATCACTGTGGGATGCCATGAAAAAGTCAAACCTCAAGAGAGAGCTTCAGTCTAAGGTCAGGAGCCAGAATCAGGTATAAGAAGGTGAGATTCAGGATAAAACATCTCAGCTGTGTCCCGTTGAATGATGATGGGATGATCTGCACAAATGTCAAATCAAACATAGCTCTTTCCAAAGAAGAAGCTTGATCTTCAGAAAACACTTCCTAATGCCCCTGCAGCTCCTTTGCTAAAAGCTTTTCACTCTTCATTATGCCCAACTCTGAATGCTTCATGCACCACAGAATCGCTGACCCTGTTCCCCCTCTGAATATACTGGAGTTACTAATATGCAGCAGTTCTTTCTCACCAAGCTGTGAATGCATTCATGACTGGCCAGAACACATAGAATCAAGAGGACTTAGGGTTTTCCTAAATCTCAGACTGCACCAAAAGAAAGGAATTTCAGAAATAAACTTACCCAGTATCTCACAATGAGTTTAATACTGTGTTGTGGAAGGCTTATGCTCCTGAATCTGATCAAAAGTAGCACTGGGAGGTGGTGGTAGCACCCTTTTTGAACACGCAGCACAACAAAGGAATCCAGATAAGAACTTCTAATCATTGTAGTGTTCCAGTGTCATTCTGTAATAGTTACTATTATTCCTGACAGATCTCATTTGCAGGCAAAACTCTTACTGTTGCTACAGAAAACACACAAGCTGGTGAAAGGAGAAAAATCATTGGCAATGACTTTACCAAGTTAGCTGAAACATTTGCTTTCCAATTAGGATTCAAACATGCTGACAATTCAGTAACATCCAGGAGACAGATGATAAGGGAGGGGTTCACGAAGTGACCCTTTCCAGCCTGCATGCAGCTTCCTATGTAACAACTGTTACTGGGGAAGGGCTGGTTTCACTCACAAACAACTAACTTTCCCTGGTAATACTCAAGCAGCATCACAGTAGGCTTTGGCCTTTTAATTATTTAAATGACAATTTGTTGTTGAATGTCATTCACACCACTCCCATTCACACCACGCAGTCTAAGGAGATCTTAGGAACAGTACAACAGCTATGGTTTGGGATATTTTAATCACAGCATTTTGTTGCTGCTCTTGGTAAAAGACATGAAAGTCAGCACAGACAGTAAAAAACTGGCAAAAAGCTCAAAGAGCCTCCGCCCAGGAAATAATTTTGACTCAGTTTTTGTCAAGCCAGTTATCATCCATTATATATAATTATCACTATACTGAAGACTGAAATTGACAAACACAGAACAAAAGAAACTATACTGGTGCTGTGTGTTTGTCCTCCAGATGCATGAAGGGTGCCATGCTTTCAGAGCTGAGCAAACAGATTTTGGTATCAAAGCAGTTTTATTTGGGTGGGGGTTTTTTTCCCCTTTAATCTCTATACACACATTGTTCTTATGATAAAAATCACGTACTTAAACCAGCAAATGGCTGTGTTGATACTGTAACATTCATTAACCTACCACATACCTCTCTGTATTTACACTGCTTTATCTCTTCTTTATATATAAATTGTATATCATTTAGAGTTATCTAAATGATACACAGTGATACACAGCAGCTGCCAAAGAAATAATAGGTCAAGTTTAAATACTCATTCTTCCTTCAACCTCACAGTTCTAAAGTAACCTGGTTAACAGGACTTGAGTGCTGCCAACATTCAAGAGGCCCCATCTCAGACAGCTTTTGTAAGAAGTGTCACTGGCATGCACATGCCTACACCCTGTCCAGGTCAGTCCATTATCTTTTATGCCTCCCACTCCCGCTTTCTTTTCTCCAGTAACTGTCAGATCCATATTCACGTCACAAAACAAACCTGAAAATCTTGAGAACACAAATCCTGCATCATTCTCAAATACGTAAAAATAAGAGAAGGGGCTTTCAATTCATCTGCAGAGGATCAAAGCACCTATTCTAAAAGCCTACAGAAAAACAGGTAAAAATACTTACTTGCAGCACTGATTTGGGAATAATTTAATTAAATTCATGCAAACACACGAGATCTCCGCATTTTAATGAACTGAAAAGAGCTAAAATCCTGTGCAACCATTTTTAAAAGAACAGATTTATTCTAAAGAGCCTTCACAAACACCAAACAAAGTATATTCTGCAGGATATGCACAGCATGTGAGAGTTTGGAATATTTGATAATTTCACCCGGAAATTCCTTCACCAATCAAAAGGCAAGTCATTTCCTCACCTGCAAACTTACGATTTTCCCAGCAACCTTACTGCTGCAGGGGAGCAGGCTCACAGAGGGGAATCTGCTTTTAAAGGCTGCAAAAATGCCCTTTTTTAAAAATAAGTTTTATTATAAGTAGAGTTCACTTCCCTTCTCAGGAAGGAGGCAGCATAACTAAAGCCACACTGAATTTAAGAAACAGTTAACTATAAAACAACAGGAGTAAACTCACAGATTCAAAGTGAAGGACTTAGAGGGAGATACAGAGAGAAATCCCATGGTCCAACAGTTGTCCCTCAAGGCAGTCAGTCACCTTTTTTATCCTCAGTACCAAAATCTTTTGATAAAACCCAAAGCAACTCCCAGGGTGGTAAAGCAGGAGTTCCTGCATGTTCTTTCTCTGGCCTGACAGAAGCCACCTTGGTCAGAAGAGGGTTGACAAAGAGGTCTCTCAGCTTCCTGGGAGCCCTTGTGGGGTCTGTAAATACAAGAAACTGAACGGAAAACTGCAATATAACATCACTAAGGGTCCATGGCAGAAACAGGTCACAGCCTGGTATGTGCCCTCCCACCACATGTTCTGGAGCTTGGTTAATGGGAGTCCTAGTTTAGGGACACCTTTAGGACTCTCTAGGAAACATCAGGCATCCAGAAGCAGCTGGGAAGCTCATGGGAGAAGGACTCAGTGCTGGAACAGGAAGACACCTGCCTGTACAGTTTGCTCAAAGGCTCACAAGGGACCACCACAATGGGAAATGCCTCAATGCCCACACACCCTCCAGCAACACTCACAGCAGTACCTGGGGATTTTAGACTTTCCATTTCTTATTTTGAGTTCAGTAACCTGCAATAAATTAATGTCATATAATGTACTTTGCAATATAGAGACATTTAATCTTTGAATTCACATGAAATAAAACTAGTCCTGCTGATTAGTCAAGAATATGACACAAATTCTGTCCAAACTGGAGCTAAAGCTATCAACTGGCAGGCTGATGCCAGCACACTCACTGACCTGTTATATGATGCCAAACAGGAATGATAATAGCTGAGTTCTTCCTACCTTTCTCTTAACAGAAGCACTTTTTCTCCTCTTACTTGGCTACCAATTTACCTTTTTTATTATTTGTAAGGAAGAGTATATTAAGCATCCAAGGATTATTTCGACCAGTATTTTAGTTTCTTCTATGAAATAAAGCCCTTCACCAACTGCTCTATCAGATCTTCCTTGACTTAAAATCAGTTTACTTGCACCACTGTTATCAAAGATCAAGACATCTATTTTTTTTTTGACAATAAATTATTCTTTCTGTTTAAAAATAAATAAATAAGTAAACCCCTGACTTCATTTAATCAAAGCAAAGAGAAAGCTGAACTATCATGTCAGTTTCTAAGGCATTTACTAGTACTGAAGTGAATTCATGTCTTCTGATGATGATCTCTCTGGAGATCACAGAGAGCAATTCTTAAAATCACTTTTATTTTCACATGTATCTTTACTGCAGTTTATTTGTACAGGCACAGCATTTTATAAAGGAACCTGAATTGGATTAAATAGCAAGAGAGAGATTTATCCATTACTTCAAGGGAAAGGAAAAAAACCCAGTAGTTGCTTTGAAAAGTTCTATGAATGATTTATTGATTTCCTTTCTTACATTCTCAGTCCCACTTGGAAGTTTTCCTCCTCATATACCTGGACCCCTCACTGTCGATTGCTTCGTAGAGGTCCTTTTTATTCTCTGCTGTTGCATGCAAATAACCAAGGTAGGCCACGCAGAGGCTAATTGCTATCAGTCCAAATGCCATCACAGGTTTGTTCTGACAAGAAAAAAAATGTGGTAAATGTTTTTAGTCAACACATTTTTCACTTCATGCAAACATTACATTCTTCTGTCTCAGCTTAGAAACTGAACAGTAAACTATTGTGACATCTGCAAAAATCATCACTGCCTTCTTGCAGACTGGATTTTCTGACAGCAAAAGGAATTCCATTTGAAAAAGAAGATTCTTGCTGGAGACAGAACAGCACATTGCCCAGTACTCTGTATCTTGCTGGTTGGAAATGCTGATTTAGCATGAATGAACCAGACAAAACCAATCAGTGAAGGTCTCCACAAACTTTTAACAGAATTCATCTGGATATATGTTGGGGGTTAAGTTTGTTCCTTTTACTTAGAGAATTTTCCCCCATATAGTTGCTAGGAGACTAAGTATTGGGTGCTAATGGGTNCAGTACTCTGTATTTTGCTGGTTGGAAATGCTGATTGAGCATGAATGAACCAGACAAAACCAATCAGTGAAGGCCTCCACAAACTTTTAACAGAATTCATCTGGATATAATACTGGGACAATGCACCCTGGTCCTGCTTGATTACAATCCTTTAAATCACATTTTGTATTCTTATCACAAAAATCTACTTTTATTATATTAAATCTATACTTATGGACAAAATTTCACTCATTGCTGGGTTCTGCAAATGCAAATAAAATCTGAGTATCATCAACTTAATTATAAAAGCAAGAAAAAGGAAAATCCAAAATATTGAAAAGCCACCAAAAATCGCCTCATTTCACACCAAGTTTGAGCTGTTCCCTTTTATATCCCTTTAAATATTAAAAACAACTCCTGATGGTTTCATTACTTAATAATAAGTAATACTACTTAACCTATCAAATTACATGGATAATATACCTCTAAACAGTCTTTCTGAAAGCAACTTGGCTAGGTACAAAAGAATGAGACAGTATAACAGTGAAATAAAAGCTGCAATAAACAATGTAATATTCTGCGCTCTCAGCAATCAAGAATGGAAAAAAGTTAAAATATTTTTAGTTACATTTCTGAGCAGATTGCATAACAAGAGATGGTTATATAACACAGAGAGAATTGTAATGATTACTTTAAAGCAACTGCATCTCTTCAAGCATATTTAGTTTCTCTCAGAACAACCGTCTTACAGGTTTAATGAAAAGCTCTGGGTTCACCGCTCGGAAAAGCATAGTTGTCTGAACACTCCTCAGTCCTGGCTTTCTGTCTTTGGGTGTTTTGTTTTCATTTGGAGTTTTGCTGGAAGACATGTTGAATACTTCCTAGAAGTAGAATGAAAAACAGGTGTAATTTCTGTAAAAATACTGGAAAAGCTGCATTCACTGAATGCAAATTCACTGTCTTACAGCATCAGTTTTAGTTGGTGTAAATATTATTGATCATATCTGGTGTCACCTAACATACCCAGCTTAAGCACACTGATTTTTAATCTTGTTAATTTGTGCAACCTAAAATTAACTTTTGGAGATTCACATCTTCATACAGCAAATCTAAATCTCCTGAAAATGGGCTTAGGGTTTTTCACTTGCCTTTGGCTAATGCTTTACCTACCTGTGGACCAAATAGCACCAGTCCTCAGACCAGTGGCTAAAAAGACAATCCTAGGAAAAAAAAATTATATTTTTTAAAACTTCTATGTGAAGGACAGCCAAAGCACCACTGTAGTGCAGTCACTTTAGCCACCCACCCCAGGAGGCCCAGCACTCAGGTCTCACTTTTGCACACTCTGGGCACATCGCAAATGCCTTGGGTTCAAACTGAAAGAGGGGAAATATAAGCTACTTAGAATGCACAAGAAATTTTTTATTCTGGGGGTGATGAGGCACTGGTACAGGTTGCCAGAGAAGCTGTGGGTGCCCCAGCACTGAAGTGTTCAAGGCCAGGCTGGATGGGACTTACGAGCAACCTGGTCTTGTGGAAGGTGTCCCTGCCCCTGGCAGGGGCATTGGAGCGAGACGATTTGTAAGGTCGTTTCCAACCCAAACCACTCTATGAGCACCTGAGCAAAGGTGGAAAAACACGGCCTTGGCTACTCCTGATTACTGAGGGGCAGAGGAGACACGGTGCTGGGGATCTCCTGGGGAAGGGAAGGGCAGCGCAAGGGCAGTCGCACAACCCCATCCGGGGCGGCGAGGGGCTCCTGGCGCCGCCACCGGGACGAAGGGGGCAGTTCGGCCACAATTTGGAAAAGCCCAGCGAGAACTCCCGGGATGCGGGGAACTCCCGGGACACCGCCTCACGGAACGGCGTGGGGGGCAGACATTACCACCGCGCGCCCCACCCCCTCTACTCACCGCTCGCAGCCAACGGCACCTCCCCACGGGGCGGGGCTGCGNGGGCTGTCGCGCTGTCTGCCCAAGTCACAGAGCCATCCGACACTACCACTGTAACCCATAACCACTAAATCACCCAGCGCTAGATGCAGACGCCTGTTGAACACCTGCGGGGATGGTGACTCCACCACTTCCCTACAGGAAATATTTCAACGTCTGACCACCCTAACAGTGAAAAATATTTTTGTAATGTCTTATCTAAACGTGCCCTCCCTCAGTTCAAGACCACTCCCTCTAGTCCCGTCACTGCAGGCGCGGCAGAAGAGACTGGCCCCAGAANACTGGACTGGCCCCAGAAACCTTGCAGGGAATTATGGAGAGGGATACAAGCCGCCTCAGCCTCCTCTTGAGAATAAACAACCCCAGGTCCCTCAGCTGTTCCTCATAAGTTCCTTCTAGACCTTTCAAGAGCCGCCTTGCCATTTAGCTGGCCACACTCCGGCACCTCAATGTTCTTTTTAAAGTGCAGGGCACAGAAGAGAATGCAACGTTCCAAAAATGTGGGAGGCAGGAGGAGGAGGTGGCTCGACCAGACGGGCCCTTCACTGCTGAGCCTGCTCCTAGCACCTGGGCATGGTCACAGACAGTCCCGGCTTCATCCCCTCAGCAGCCTCCCTTCAGGTACTCACACTGTTGAGGCCCCCATTTAGTTGTGTCAAGCTGAACAGGCCCTGCTCCCTCAGCCTTTCCTTGTAAGAGAGATGCTGAAGTCCCTTAATCATCTTTGTTTCCTTTCACTGGACCCGCTCCAGGAGCTCCACGTCTCTGTTGTACTGAGGAGCCCAGACCTGTCTGCTTGATCCCAAGTGCTGGAACGAGGAAGAGGTGATTTATGTGGGGAAAGTCTCTGGGAGTACAGTCAGCTGAGCAGAAAAATATGATACAATTTAAGTGTCCGATTTCTGTTGTGTAGATCCAAACCCAAGATTTTGGGTGTCTGGAAACTCCTGGCTATGTAAGTGCTTCTGTGTGGTGGTGTTTTGTTTCCTTTTATTTGTAAACAATAGAATTAATAAAGTTGCTTGAAGTCCAGAGGAAACAAAGCCCATGTGGTAGCCTCTGACTGCTTGTGCCTCCCTGTCTACCCTCACTAACTTCAATGCCACTGGGCAGTTTCAGCCACATTATAAAGTAGGGGAGAAATTTGAAATTTTGTAAAAAACCATGCCTGGAGGGTAGGGAGAGACACAGATCAGTGCTCCCTTAGGTATCTGGCAGGCAGAACTGAGATGTGATGGATAGTACTACAGTTTTAGCAGCAGTGAGCTGCTGGATTAGCACACATAGCTCTGGACTCACCAGCCCCAGCTCACCCTTTTCTGTACCTGGAGGGTGAGTGAGAGGACTTTGGTGGAGTGTCTGGTTATTGCAGCCAGGGAGGCAGAGGGAAACAAACGTAAGTCTTGGCCAACAGTGGCTGAACACAAGCTGGCAGTGTGCCCAAGTGGACAAGAAAGCCAGTGGCATCCTGGCTTGGATCAGCAATAGTGTGGCCAGCAGGACCAGGGCAGTAATTGTTCTCCTGTGCTCTGCACTGGTAAGGCCACACCTCAAGTGCTGTGTCCAGTTCTGGGTCTCCTCACAAGAAAGACACTGAGGTGCTGGAGTATGTCCAGAGAAGGACAACAAAGCTGCTGAAGGGTCTGGAACACAGGTCCCATGAGGAGACACTGAGGAAGCTGGGGTTTTTCAGCCTGGAGAAGAGGTGGCTCAGGGGGGACCTCATTGTCCTGTACAACTACCTGAAAGGAGGTTGTAGTGAGGTGAGGGTTGAGCTCTTCTCCTAAGAAACAACTGACAAGACAAGAAGAAATGGTCTCATGTTGCACCAGGGAGGTTTAGATTGACATTAGGAAAAATGTCTTCACTGAAAAGACAGTCTGGCATTGGAACAAGCTGCCCAGGAATGGCTTAAAAGACATATGGATGTGGCAGTTGTGGATATGGTTTAGTGGTGAAAACAGTACCCTAGGTGTACAGTGGGATTTGATAATCTTAGAAGTCATTTCCAGCCTTAATGATTCTATGATTCTGTGAAATGTAGAGATATCCAGGCTTACAGAGCTTCCTGTTCCATGTTTTTCTGCTGCAGTAATCAAACTGCCCTTTTTTTTTTTTTAAGATGGCAGAGTAATAATAAATTGCATATTAACTTTTCATATCTAAATCCAGATGGAGTACCTAATTTTTTTTTTTCTTGTTATGAGCAAATATAATGAGGTGAGAAAAAGAACAGGGAAATAAGTTTAGGTGTCAGGAGAGAATTGAGTGGTATGTCTGGGGTTTGTGTCAACAATTAATTCACAACATACCATCTGCTAATCTGGTAGCTATTGTTTTGGTGGCATATGCCGTGCAGCTGATTTTGTTTGGAAACTATTGAGTAGAAAATCTAGTGAAGCTGCTTTTGTTTGTTTTCATGTTTGTCTAATTGAAAGAAGCCAATGCCATGTTTTTTGCAAGAGCTTGGTTTTTGGGAAGGTAGCTTGCTTGGTTTTCTTGAGGGGAAAAGGGATTTTTAGCTGTAATATAGATGCTCTGCATACAGCTCCCAAGCAATTTTTCCCCCCACATTTTGGAAGCCAAAAGGATTACATCAACAGAGAGAAAGTGCACTCACTTCTTGGCCCATGCACCCCTTCCCAGCAGTTACACTGCCCATGCAGATAAAACTTCTGATACAAAGTCAGCCAGGGTCATGATAGTTTTTTCCAGATTGTGGTAGGATGGGTTTGTGCCAGAACACATTTGCAATATATTGGTGGCAAGGATTGTAAGGTTGCTGCTAGTTCTCTAGCACTTCCCATCTTACTTAAAAAGGACAGGTAAGTCCATCGACAGGGGAAGATCCTACATTGTACAAAGAACACCACTAGCTGAAGAGAAAATATTCTCCATATGAAGAGTTGTGGGATAAGGCTTTGAGTGTAAGAAGAGAAGCAGAAGGGATGTTGCAATGGGCTGAGGCTTTGATGTGAATGCTGGTACTTGGCCTGTGTTAAGCATGTGCCAACTAACCAGATTAACTGCGCAGTGATGAAAAGCTTGGACTGCTTACTGTTTCTAGCTTTGCTTTATGACTGTGGGAAAGTGTTGTATTTTGTCTTTAATGTGAATATTATGTTGCTATCATCTGGCCCAACAGGATGTTGAAACGTTCTGTCCATTAAGGCTTATGAAGTTGTTTGGCAGATTTTATAGGAGAGACTCTATGAAGTGTAGAATAGTAAACATCTGTGGTATTTCTGAGTCACCCATCCCCTTAATATCCGAGTATCTCTCCTGAAAAGAAATCACATAAAACCCCCCTTCCTTTTCTAAACCTGAGGCTGTTACTGAGATTTATTTTCCTTTCAACTAAATTCCTTTGGGATTCTGCATTCAGTACTGTGCTTTGTGCCACAGCCATTCACAACCTAGCAGCAATTCCTGCTTTTCTTGAGACTCACGTGCCCTTATCATTTGAGCTGCAGAAGAGGCTCTGTAGAGAAGAGAGCAGAGCCGTGCTGTGCCCCGCAGACATGGTGAGCATGCGGCAGCCAGGCTGGAGCGGCGCGGGGAGCAGCACCGTGCCTGCTGCCTTTGCTGATTGACCTCACAGCTCCTGCTTATTTCAAGTACTGCACGATAACAGAGCTTCACATTGTCTTCAGAATAAAGATAGGGTGCCTCAAGCTACTGATAAGCTTATCCTTGCTTTGGAGACACAGTTACAGTGATGTGGGGAAAATAATTCTTTTTGCATCTACACTGGGATTTCAGCACTGGTATGACTTGAAGTGAGAGGGGCAACTACCATCACATGTTTCTTAGAGTTTTGATATGCGAATGTGAAATTCACATTTTAAAATTATTTTTAAATGTTTTAGATGCTCTGAGTGTCACAATTTTTCAATTAGAGTTGACAACTGGGGCGTTTTGTTTTGTTTTGTTTTGGTTTTTTTTGTGCTGAATGAATCTGGTGGAGAAGGGAAAGCAAAAATTAGTAATTGGAAGCACTTTTTTCCTCCTTACTCAAAGCTAATAATGAGAATAATCATTGTTGCACTGAGGCATGTGAAACAGTATGGCCATATTAAGGACATAAATGCATAAGAAACAGACCAGCTAGACAGGGGTGGCATTGAGGGTATTGAGGGTTTTTGTGTGGTTGTTGCTCTGCTCATGTCAGTCTCAAGAGCCCTTATGCTGATTTTCAACAGCTTTTGCTCCTTTGTGTTGTTCCCTTTGAAAGTAAGCTGTTTTCAGACAGCAGCATGCACTGTTTGGGATCCTAGCACTGACAATCTAAAGCAGTTTTAAGGCAATATGCATTTTAAAACCAAAAATCTCTTAGTGGACTCTTCTGTGTTTCATAACATTATGTGTATGTCTTCTATAATACTTGTTAGCCAGCTGAGTCTCTGTGAGACAAAACAAATCACCCAGCCATGCTTTCCAGCAGAGATTAAAGCAATTGTTATTCTTCAAACACCGATCAAGCTTGTAAATCTTTTTCAGCTGAATTCAGTATGGGAGGAAAAAGGCCCTTAGTTTGGTTCTACTTTCATTTTTGAGTGGGTAAATTGGTTCTGACTGGGAACAGAATATCGAAACTCAAATCATCCCCTCTAGAAAGAAAAAGGTGGTTTCTACTACAAAGGAAGAGCAGAGAAACATGTGCAGCCCTGAATTTTCTCACTACAACAATATAGTCAGATACCTTACAGTGGGGTTTAAAGACAACTGAGCTAAGACTGCATTTCAAAAAAGGAAGGGCAAGGGGAGACCTCTTTTCATTTGTAATTGCTCTGGACTTCTTTGCATGCAATGTCATAATTGTTCAGCCTTGGAGTATGCCGGTTTTGTTCCCTGGTCCATTGCCAGAAAAGAAAAAAGAATAAAGTTTGTTTTTCAGTTGGATGGGCAAGACTGGAATGTCTAATGTAAGCAGGGCAATGCAGTTGGGAAGGCAGTTGGAAGTGGAGGCACAGACCAGGACTAACCCCTCCCTCTGACACCAGGACTCCCAATCAGTTCAAGGTGTGAGAACTTAAAATCTTTTCGAATGTAGGCATCTTTTCTAATCTCAGGCAGGGAACACAGCTCCTAGAGAAGACTATAAAGGGCAGAAATGTCACAGTTTCAACAGAACAAACTCTGTTGTAAGGGACTCTGACACACAGTATCCTGGAACTCTTCAGATTTTCTGTGCCTTAGAGTTGTCTTTTAATATATAAATACCACCACATAGAATAATAGAATCATTAAGGCTAGAAAAGACCTCCAGATCATTGACCCTGAGATGAGCTCAGCTGGTTAGAGCATGGTGCTGATAATGACTGGCCTGTAGTTTCCTGGATCCCCCTTCCAACCCTTCTTGTAGATGAGTGTCACATTGGCCAGCCTCCATCCCACTGGGACCTCCCTAGTTAGCCAGGGCTCATGATAAATGGTGGAGAGGGGCTTGGCAAGCTCTTCACCTCCCTCACTACCATTGGATGAATTCCATCTGGTCCCACAGACTTGTGAGGGTCCAAATGGCTCAGCAGTCTACCAACTACTTCCTCTCAGAGTGCAGGTGGCCTACTTTGTGTCCTGTTCCTGACTGCTAGCTCAGGGGGCTGGTTGCCCTGAGGATCACTGGTCTTTCTGTTGAAGGCTGAACCAAAGAAGGCATCAAGTACTACAGCCTTCTCCTCCTCTTTGTTTACAATCGTCCCCTCTGCAACCAATAAGAGATGGATATTTTCCTTGGCCCTTTTTTATGTTGTTAATGTATTTATNCTGACTGCTAGCTCAGGGGGCTGGTTGCCCTGAGGATCACTGGTCTTTCTGTTGAAGGCTGAACCAAAGAAGGCATCAAGTGCTATACAGCCTTCTCCTCCGCTTTGTTTACAATCTTCCCCTCTGCAACCAATAAGAGATGGATATTTTCCTTGGCCCTTTTTTATGTTGTTAATGTATTTATAAAACCACTTTTTATTATCTTTCACAGCAGTGGCCAGAGCAAGTTCTAGCTGAGATTTTGCCTTTCTTTTTTTCTCTCTTCATGACCTAATGACATCCTTGTGCACTTCGTGAGTTGCCTGCCCCTTCTTCCAAAGGTCATAAACTCTTTTTTTTCCCTGAGTAAAAGCTCCCTATTCAGTCAGGCTGGTTTTCTTCCACACCAGCTCATCTTCCAGCACATGGCAATGGCCTGCTCCTTTACTTTTAAGATTTCCTTCTTAAAGTATGTCCAGCCTTCATGGATCCCTTTGTGTTTAAGGGCTGTTTCCCAAGGGACTCTGTGAACCATTGTCCTGAACAGACCTAAGTCCATGCTCTGGAAGTCCAAGGTAGAGGATCTGCTGATCCCCTTCCTTACTTCACCAAGGATCAGAAATTATTATTTTGTGGTTGCTGTGCCCAAGACGGCCACCAAGCACCCACCACAGCTCCCACCAGCCCTTCTCTGTCTGCAAAGAGCAGGTCTGGCAGAGCACTGCCCCTGGCAGGCTTCCTTACCAGCTGTGTCAGGGAGTTACCTTCCACACACCAGGAGCTTCCTAGACTGCCTGTTCTCCGCTGTGAGGAGCTGCCAGCAGATATCTGGGAAGCTTTGCATTACCTGCAGTCCAGCCCCAAGCTCTGGCACCTTTAGTCACCCTCTGAAGGCATCAGCTTCTCTGGGGACAGTACCAAGGTGCAGATTCAGGCACATGTGTAAGGCTATGTGATAGTTTCCTCTCTGTACAACTACCAAACATTCACGTGTAATTCCCAGATAAAAGCCACAGCAAGTTTGAGCTAATTAAATTATACTATGAATAAATGATAGTGTGCAGAATTCATTTAAGAGGCAAGCAGTTCAGTCTTTCTGCTTATGTTGTAATGTTACTCAGCAGAATGGCCACATCCCAGGTAGAAATGGCCACCAAAGCCCTGATATGAGATGCATAAGGCAGGGCATAAACAGTTATTCCATTGCTTAGTTATTGAAAGTAAAGTTATAGCTCCTGGTGGGGAGTGGTTCAGCTGCCTAGGCCAATGTGGGAACTGATTAGTATGTACATTTCAATAACAAAACCCAGGCTTCACTTGTTTGGGAAAATCACTGTATTTTACTGTTCTAAGAGAAATGCTTTTCTGAGCATTTGTGTAATGTATTGTTAGGAGTCATGTGTGCCTAAAAGAATATGTGTGTTTTGTGGACAGCTGACTTGCCCAGGAGAACACAAAAAGCAAATCTGATGTCAAATATCAGAGTAAACAGGGTGTGAGTTAAGGCTCACAGCACATGTGTCTTCAGGCTGTGCTACTGTGCTACTTGTGAGAACACAGAGTGCCGCATCTGAGCTGATGCCAATCAGTGCTCAAAAGATGCAGATAAATCTTACAACTTTAAATAAATGCCACAGTTTCCTCATATCTTTCTGATGATACAAGATGCTTTATGGTTCTGGTTTGGACTGTGTGCCAGCAGAGATGATCAGGTTGCACTCATTTAGTTTGTATTACCTAGGAGATAAGTAGTTCCCATTTTCCAGGCATAAAGCAGTAACTCCCTTTCTCAGAAATGAACTGTTGATTGTTAATTCCACTAGAGAGCTGGGATCCAGCTGTAATTCACTGAGACACAGGTAAGTTAGATTTTCTTGTTATAAAATAGAGTTTCACTGAATGAGAAGTTGATTTTCTAATATTAAATAGGCTTGATAGTAGCCTCATGCAGGTGTCCCATCAGCCAACATAATCCATGGGCATAATCCTCTTTTTGTTGCCTTACTGCAGTACTTCATAATATTACAGAGTTAAAATCTCTGTGATGCAGCCAGTGACAATTGCTTGTCCAAATGGAAATCTTCTGACTTTGTAAATTCTTTTTTTTATTTTACAAATTGACTAAAGTGTGACAATAGTAACAGTAACCTGAATGGAGCAATAATATTTATTGATGTTGAAGATGATTTACTGCATAGGGACATTTTTGTTTACATCAGGAGAGATGGGTTACCTGTTTGGCATGAAGGTGATAAGAAATGCAGTTGTAGTCATGTAAGTGAGATATAGATATCATGACTTTAAAAGAATTAGGTAATTTTGGCTACTTCTGAGCCTAATCTTTTAAAAATACATCATTTACCAAGTAACAAAGAAAACAGTGGACTGTTTCTGCTGTCTCAAAACCCATTCATTGCTGAAGAGAACACAGCAATCAGCAGCTGGCAAAGCGTCACACTCAGCAGCTGCTGGTTTTTTAAGTTGTGTTTGTGGTTTCCCTAAATACAAAACAAGATCACAGTTTAGCAGTTGTATTTTCAGGGAAGTGAATGTTTGGCAACTAAGATCCTGAAGCACAGAAAGAGAAGAGATTTTTCCCAAGCCACTGCAGAAACCCATGTGAAAGTCAGATGTAAAGCCAAATCAACCAGCTCCAGTATTGTGCTAAATGACCAGCTGAGCCCTCTTCCATCTAGTGCTTCCTTTTCCTTCCTGTAGCTGGTTGACAAATAATGTCTTTACATACCACATGTCTATTTTAAGCCCTATTTCTGTTTTTAATATTACAGTAGTTAGAGGTTTATCTCCCAATGGACCAAAGGGCTTATTTCTTGCTCCACGAAGTTAAAAGTTATTAATAGGCATAGAACAGTGAGAATCAGCAGGTGAAAGGCAGGTGAAAGGCAGGTGAAAGCAAGGGACTGGGCTATGAGGGACCATGGTTCTTTTCTTAGCTCTGCCTCTGATGTGCTGAGTGATGCTGGATAAACCACATCTACCCCTTGACAGCACTTGTTTTCTCTGTCTAGCTTGACAATATTTGTAGGAGAGGATGCCTTTTTCCATTACATGTTAATGAAGGGTTCATATCAATGAGTTTCATTGTAAAGCATCTACAGTCTGTACTTTTTGTCTGCATATGAGAGAGCAAGAGCAAGCCATTGCCAGTATATTTACCTCTGCCATTTGGGGACCTTCCCTTTCCCTGAAAGCATCTGAAGGCTGAAATAGGTGGGAAAATTTTGGCTCACATCAGCCTTGGAACCATGGACTTTGTTGCACTACCAACGACTAGCAGCGGTCATGGCAGAAGTGAACAACTTGGCCAGGACACAGACCCAGGAGGGCTGTGCTTGCTCATGGCTTGTCAGGCTCTATCTGGCTTGTTTTGAAGAGCCTTAAAAAATGAGTGTCAATACTATATTAATGTTGTAGCTTTACTTATTTTATAAAAAGAGGCGTGTTGTCTGAAGAAAGCAAAGTTAATTTTTATGTCCTCTGTTTTCTCTTGCTGACTCTGTCACAAGGAGATCACCGTGGCACTCTCACCATTGAACAAGGACAAAGTCATTGCAAGGTTAGTGACTTGTAGCAAGAGCTTTTCAGCTCCTGTTACAGATGTGCAACAGTTTGAACAGCTGGTGCATGTGCAGCTTGGTAATGTGACTTTGAATCAAGTGATACTGTTCCTTAGTGTTCCCAGGAGGTTTCCTGATCCCTCCTCTTCTCTAGCAGAGCACTGGAATAGATGCAGCATGCTTAGGGGACTAGTGGATCTTCCATAAGAATAGACTGAACTGCCAGGAACAGTTTCTGCACAACTAAGCCATTTTAGGGCCAGAGAGCAAAGCAAATTGGTGTTTCTCAGCCTGTGGACCTCACACCTCTGGTAGTCAGTAAGGAAGCAGTAGGCAGTCCATGAAACAGACTCATCAACCATAAAATGGATGCACACCTCCTTATATCAACAAACAGAAAAGATAATGGAAAAATGCAGTTACTAAATGAACACCTGAAGTTAAGCTTCATTATTTGTTTGGTTGTTTATGGAAACCATTGTGCCAGTGCTTGTTTTTTCTTTTCCTTGTAACACTGGGAGGATCCTTGCTGTTAGGGAAAAAAAAACAACCAAGTGCTGTGATGATGTTTTGATTAAAGTGTAAAAAAAAAAAGGAGAGAATGGACTCTAAAGATTGTTACCAGCTCTGCTTTTTTATGGCCCCATATCCTCTGTGATTTCTACTTCTGCTCTCTTCTTTACCATTTTTTTCCACTATTTATTGTTCTCTTTCTTCCTGTTACATATATAAAAAATAGGTAAGTTGTAGGCACAGCAAATACTCCCCAGCAATGTTTACATCAGAAAAAGGAGCTCTTCCATCTCTCAGACTGTGAGGATAATTTAGCTTGCTTGTACAGAATTGATAGATCCACTGTTCAAAGGCTCGTGTTCTTTCCCTTCTCACTGTTCCATCTCCATTTCCCAAAATACTGTGCCTCCTTCCTGTAATTTGCCAGCTCTTTGAGCTCCAAGTTGCCTGCCCTTTGTGCCTCTAACTCTTAGGATGCTTCCCCACTTCCTCTCCAGTTATTCAGTTTGTTCTTGCATTTTCTTACTCCCCCATCACTGCCTTCCACCTGCTATTTTCCTCCACACAAAAATATCTTTTCTGCTTTAAAAGTAATTAAATTAGCAGAACTGATTGAAATCTAGGCAAAGTAATTATCCAAGCACTGTGCTTTTCAGTGGATGCATTACTCAATGCACATTAGCCAACCTCCTGTAGGCCTCAGTGAATGACAGAAATGAATATTTGATGAATATATTCAACAACAATAGCATTATTCAAACACTTTACTCAATAAAGTACACTCAGCACACTCAGAAGTTAATGGTGCATTCAGGTTACTCTGTTGGCTTAGCAGAACATGTGCCCAACCCCAAGAGGGAAAATCAAGTCCCTAATATATGAGGGAAATGGGGTGGGAAGCCTCTTCTGGTCACTTGTGCCTCTCATGAGCAGGACAAAGTGTATGTGTATGCTGGTTGGGGGTGTTTAAATCCCATATAGGGAATAAAGGATGTATGTGATGAGGAAGAGAGATTACTTGCTCTATTTCCTGACTGGCAGGTCTTGTTTTCATGCTTATCACTTGTACTTCCGCTAGAAATGAGAAAAACAAATCAACATATTTCTAATCTTCAGCTTTTATTCAAACTGGGGTGTGCATGTGTGTATTGAGCAGAGGGTTGAAGTAAATCTAACCACAAATCTCTGCTTCTCACTTCTTGCTCCATTTAATGTTTCCTTGAGTACTTGGTGCAAGTAATCAATCTTCTACTGTTTAAGACTCTCTAATGCCTCCTTGGTAATATCCAGTAGAGGCCAATTCTCTTTTGTGGTCTTTATGTTCACAGTGTCAAAGAGATCCCCCTTTAATGCTTTTGTAACTTTTTCAAAATGTTGAGTCATTTCATTTTTAGCTTCAGCATTGGACATTACCCCAACACAAACTGATGTCATCTACATTTCCCACAATCTACTCACTTTCTTAAGCCAGCTTCCCTTCTTGACTCCCTTTGTTTCTTTCTGCACAAAATGAGCCTTCTCCAGATTCTAAGGCTGAAATCTCTCCTTGGCTACAAGAATTTGGATCACACTTTTCCTCTCTTGTCCTTAGGTTAGCCAGAGTATAATTTTGCTAAAGCATCATGCCCTGACACTACTCAGCATCTACTGCCATGTCTACTGCCACTTATCGGTGTTACAAAACCACTGCCATATTTTTCCTACTGCCCACCTATGTGCTCACTAGATGATTTCTCTTTTTGTTGCCTGAACCCTCACCTTGCTCTGAATTTCATACAGTCCACTTAATGTATTTGTCTCCTCTAGCCTGAGCTAACTTGACTTCTCATCAGTCTTGTGCCTGTGCTGTGCCATAAATTCAATTTTCTCTTGTTTACCTATTGAGTAACTCCTTGCCTTTGAAGTCCATTTTTCCTTTTCCATTCCATACCTTCTTTGCAATGCTTCAGTGAATTAATTGTATTTTCAAAGGATGCAAAAGCATCAGCTAACATCCACATCTATAGCAACAGTGGTCATAAAGCAAACATAACCTTTCCAAAGCACATTTGCAGGGGAGCTGTGCTAGTTACAACACAAACACCACCACAAAACAGGCTCTCTGGCCCTTTAGGTTTGAAGCTGAAGGTTGTTCTCTACAGCCATTTCTCATTATCAAGTAAAGGCTGCAGCTGGGAAAATATAACCAAAGTTCTCTAGACCTCTGGCTGCAGAAGCAATGTGGGCCACAAGACCTGCCCTGCAGTCCTTGAATAAATTTCAGTTTCTCTTCAACAGAGCACACAGAACAGGAAACACCTTCAGTTCTGTGGAATCCCTGATGCCTCATTACTAAACATCTAGGCAGCAGAATGTGTTGCTCTCTTTCAAATTTCATCCTTCCAATCTTCTGTCTGGTTAGAATTTGCCCCTTGCTCAGGATCTGTTGATTTTAGTCAAATTCTTGATCCCTGTTTTCTTTGGTCAGGACTTCTTATGCTCCTTTATGTTGTTATTCTCAATGTGGGACTGGAAAAGAAAGTGTAAAGTTGTTCTTTCCTAATCCCTCTTGGTGCTCAGTTAAGGAAGTAGCAGCTCAGCTTTGGAAAAAGAGACCTCAAAGTAAATATCTGTATCTATATTTAGGTATAACCATGGCCTGATTTCCACCAGTGTTGGTTCCCACTGATTTTTGTGCCTTGCTGGTGACCCAGGATATCTTTGCTTTCTGTTCATCTGTAGGCTCAGAACTGGTGTAACTCCAACCATGGATTGATAGGTGACATCAGGCTTTTTACATTAGAAAGGGATGGTGCACTTATAGCAGCCATCAGCAAAACCCTCCTTGCAGCCGGGCTTGTTTTCCACTGAATAACAAAATTCAGAATTCCCTCCAACAGTCCTTGTGCACATCTTAAAACCTTAGGAAAGGTCTCTTAAGGTTTTCCTTCCAATCTCCAGAGGACAGCTCATCCACAAGATGCACACACACGTGCTGACATTCACTCTTGCTGAGTGAATGCTTTGTTTCCTTGCCTGTGATTTATTACATAGTGGTGAGCTCAAGTTTGCTGTTCAGCTCCTTTGAGACTGTTGTGACTGTGTGTTACTTATTTAGAAAGCAATAAAGCCCTGAAGCTCATGTCTTCAAAAGTTTGATTTAAACTTCTGCTTGAACTCTGTTTGCAGACGTGGAAGACAGGAATAGCTTTTTAATGAAAAAGTAACCACACTGCCAAACATATTTAAAAGCACAGGAACATATGTCTGAAAGGATATAAGCTGGTATTTCCCAGTTATCTTTTTTATCTGCAGCTTCAAGGAGTAGCTTGGTAACCACTCTTGGCAGTACAAATCAGGAATATATTAATTTCTGCAGCTGTCCCTCAGCTCAAGCTAGTGCTCAGCTCTAATGGTAGCAAAGCAGGAATATCCAAATAACCTTCCTTCCTAGTGGAAGCCTGACCATAGGCAGAGGTCAAGAAGGGCTGCAGAACTGAGGGACAGCAAAAGAAGCACTGGGATTTCCATCTGTGTTGAGCCTTACAGAACCATAGAAACATTTAGGTCAAAAAAGCCCTCCAAGATCAAGTCCAGCCTTTGACCAATGTCCACCTCATCAACTAGACCATGGCACTAAGTGCCCCATCCAGTCATTTCTAGAATGCCTTGAGGGAAGGTGACTCCATCACCTCCCTGGGCAGCCCATTCCAATGCCTGTAAACCTTTTCCATGAAGCTTTGTGATGCTGTGGCCTGATTACTACTCAAACTTGGCAGTAGATGAACTTGTTCATTACATCAGCAGTACCTGCAGCTGCAGCAGTGTCAGTGGGATTTGTGCAGCCTGCAGCCACAGAAAATGGGAGGAGCACATTAAATGACATAACACAGAGATCTGCAAACTTCTGATCTCCCTCCTCACCTCACGTCTCCCAGCCACTCTGTGTTCTGGGAATATATCCACTTCTCACTCTTAAAGAACAAAGGAGCTTGACACTGCCAAAGATCCAGTCAGACCTGGAGATGGGGCCAGATGCAAAGGTGACTGTGTATTCTTGGTAGATACCTCAGGTCTTCTTTTGACTGATGACTCTCACTGCCAGTGGCTCCTTAGGCAGCTCTTCCAAAAGAAGTGTTCTGGAGTTAGGACAGGGGAAGAATAGCACACACACACACACACGCACACACATATATTTTGGAGTAATGATAAGAAATACAATACATAAAATCCAATGAAGCAGGAAAATACTTAAAATATTGCACAAGTTTAACCAAAAGTTGGACCACAGACAAAAAGAAACCAATCTGCAGTTTTGTAGTCAACTTAGTATGGGACCCTTGGCTCCGATGCATAAACTTGAAAGTGAAATCTGACTTGACTGTGAGTAGTATCTGCACAACTGACAGGACTAAGTTGAGTGTAATTCACTGGTAGTGTCAGCCTGAACTTGCCAAAGCCCTACCTGACAGTCAGGAGACCCTCAGGGAGAACAGGCACATTTCTCAGAGAGGACAGCTTAGACTTCAGCCTAATAGACAAAATGTATTTAAACAGCAAATAAATTTTGTTCAATAGTCTCAGAATGTATCAGAATTATTAAATTATCAGAAATAAGAACAGCTTGTTGTTCTTATTTAAATGCTTAATATTAAATTAATTCTAAATTATTAATAATTTCAAATAGTTTCAGCTACTGGTTATATTTCATGTTGAATCAATGTCTCATTTGTCTTCACCCAAGAGGACACATCTCTCTGATCTTTTGTTTCTTTGATTTAGCATTTCCTTCTTTCCTTGAAGAGAAAAATGAGCTGGGCGTTCCTACGTGATCTGCTGAGTGGAGTGAATAAATACTCAACAGGAATTGGAAGAATTTGGGTAGCTGTTGTGTTCATGTTCCGCTTACTGGTTTATGTTGCTGCTGCAGAAAACATCTGGAAACATGAACATGATGAATTTGAGTGCAATATCAAGCAGCCTGGTTGTGAAAATGTCTGCTTTGACCATTTTTTCCCTGTCTCTCACATCAGACTTTGGGCTTTGCAATTAATCATGGTCTCCACCCCTTCACTCTTGGTTGTCTTTCATGTTGCTTACAGAGAGACCAGAGAGAAACACAACCAGAAACTTTACAAAAATCCAGGAAAGATAGATGGTGGGTTGCTGTGCACTTACCTAATCAGCCTCATTTTAAAAACAGGACTTGAAATAGTTTTTCTTGTTCTGTTTTATAAATTGTATGATGGATTCAAAATACCACATCTTGTGAAATGTGACATAAAACCATGTCCCAGTACTGTAGACTGTTATATTTCCAAACCCACAGAGAAGAGGATTTTCCTCTATTTTCTGGTGGCAACTTCATGCCTGTGCAT
Organism: Hylia prasina; assembly: GCA_013397195.1. NCBI lineage: Eukaryota > Metazoa > Chordata > Aves > Passeriformes > Sylviidae > Hylia > Hylia prasina. The sequence continues at coordinate 231,951 of VYXD01001411.1, forward strand.
CGTATTAAATCTAGGTGAACTGAGTTATCTGATTTTCAAATACTCCATAAAATGTCATCTGAAGAGACATGTGAAGAAACAGCAAGGCTCAAAAAGCAATTGCTGTGAATCAGAACTCATCAGGTACAACAGAGCAGCAGCTGCAGGACAACTCCACAAGAGCTCATCTTTGCCTCTGAATATGCAAGATGAACATGAAAAACATTCCCCGCTGAGTTGAAAGAAGGCTGGAGACCACCCTCCCATTACACAAGCTGTTTTTGACAAATTGCTTTTCCAATCAGTGCTTTGCAGAACTATCCTTAGAAAGGATAGTTACATAGGAAATGCTGTTTCTGTTGGCTTCCCATTACTTGAGCTAATAGATTTGGTTACATTATGTATGTTGTACATAGAATCATTGAGACCTTTTCATGTTGAAACAAGAAATGTAGAAGTTCTGAGAATTCCATGAAGCTTTAATATAAACATGCTTTAATATAAACAGATGTTTATGATAAATCATGCAGAAACAATTGCTGTAACAGTTGTGTACTGAATATTACACAGAATTGCTTTGGTACAAGCAAAAATAGGCTTTTTATATGCAGAGGTAGGAAGAACCCGGGATCAATTAAGATAAACAGCAAAGGGGGTGTACAGGATTTGTCAGGTGGGTGGATCAGACCTGGTAACTGCTGAAATGGCAATGGGAAAGTGACTGGCATAGAGTGACTGCTGTGCCTTGAGGTGAGCTGGATAGTCATGAGTCCATTCCATTGGACTACTAAAAAAAAAAAAAAACAAAAAACCAAGAAGAGGTAGACACATCTAGTTTAGCCCATGTGATAAAAACAGATTTGGTCATTTAGCTGTTTGTGCAGCACCTCCTTCTGGAGTTATTTGAGCCCTTACAGCACTTAGCGTGTTAATCATCAAAAAACATCCTTTAAGAAAGGCACTTGCTCAAACTTGTGCAAGCAGCATATACCAGGGTATAGAATTAACTCCTGTCACCTGCACCAAGCAGCTCCCGTGTCATTAGACTTGTCTTCTGCTTTGTGATAGTGACATTTAAGTGAACAGACCATTCCCAGTTCCCTAGGATCTGAATAGAGAAATGCAGACCATATCATATGGCAGAACAGCAGCCAGTAGTCCCTAGTATTAAGTAGCCTAGATCTGGTCCCTTTAGTAAGTCTGAAAATATGCTACTCCTTCAGTAGATTTCTCTGCTGCAGAAGAGCACATGAAATCTAAAAATATGAAAAGCCTCCAGTAGAAACAAAGCAAAAAAGAATCACCTGTTCCCTCCCCCAAATTCCAAAGTATCTCTTAAACACCACACACCTCTGCTCTTTGTCATGTGTGTTTGGGCTAACAGGAAAGGGACAGAAATTAGCTAAGACGTGTCTTCTGTTGAACCTAGAAGACAATGGAAAGTAATGCCTTAAAAAACTTCCTTCAGGGTAGTGTTCTCATTCTGTTGCTGGAATGAAAGACCTTTGGACGTACATCTGGTACTGAGCCTGATCAAAATGCACTGTTTAGAGAAAAACACAACTGAAGTGGAGCTGCCTGAATGCTGAACTAATTTTATTGTTCATGCCAGGATAAGGAAGAAGAAACAGCAGCAAAAGCAGGTTATCTTTTTTCTTTTTCTTTTCTTTTTTTTTTAATTTNNNNTTCTTTTTTTTTTTTCCCCCCACTGAGGCCCCCTCTAGCCCCTCAGCTTTTGTTACAAAGGTTTACATTTATGAGTAGCAGTTACAGAGTGCACCTGAGCAATCCAGGAACAAGCTATGAACTTTTGATGATTTTCAAGGTAGGGTCTGTTGTTTGGGTTTTTTTCCCCTAAAATAAACCTACTTTTATAAAACATGGGAAGACATTTGCTGCTGCTGAATTTAGCAGCAACAGCAGTCTCTCAGATACCAGCTTGCCAGCTTGTGGCCAGTTAGTTTTAAATCCTGACTGATGCTGAATCAGTGCTTATATAAAAACAGGGCTCTTTATACAATTCAGAACATTTTCTGTTAAACCTCTACATACACAGAATTTGGCTCATGACAGAAATGCAGTTAGAAAGTCTTTTGTCCAGCCCTTGGATAAAACCCACTAAAGAGTGCCAGAAGCAAAACCACCACCCATGAACCCTGTGAAACTGCGACTGCCACAGTTCAGTTAACTGAGAACAAAGCCCAGAATTACCTTGGCCCATCTGGACCCTCATGCATCATTTAATTAAGACAAGGGCAACACTATCAAGCAAAAAAATGTTTCTGAAATATCTGGGTTTTAATAACTGAGCACAGATTTTTAAGAGCACATTAATGAAAAAATATTTATTAATTGTTTTTTAAGTAAGATTTATTTGAGAGAAAATGAAGAGAAGCAAACACAGTTTAGCCAACACAGGTTTCTGATAAAATTAGTGCATTAGCTGCTCTCTAATAAAAAAAGTGTATTAAGTCAGGGCTTGAAGGGTTTTAGAGCACCCCCTAAAGCCCTGTGGCTGATCAGATTACCACTTCGACCAAAAATTTTCCCATCAAACAAGAACTCTAATTCTTTGGAATGCATATTCAAAGTTTTATTTTTAATTCTATCTTCCAACAGCCAAGAAATTATAAATAAATTCCAAAATCAACATTTTGAGTCTTGGAGGATACTTCAGTTTTGACAAAGCCAGTACCTTACATGAGAAATATTCTGCAAAATTATTATGGACCAACTTCACATAACCCAACTCACTCGCAGCAAATCACCAAGTAGCCTTCACATCATGTGCTGCAAAATTTGAGTGATTGACAGGGCTACTAATGGAAAGGAAATGAGCATCACTTAACCTGAGAGAACAGAAACAAATTAATCTGCTTTCTGAACCCTTGCTCTTGGCAACCATTTGGTCTTTTACTGGCTCCTTCCCTTTCCCTGCTTTTATATGCCTTTGTTCTCCAGTTTAAGTTTCACTCATCCAATGCACTACTAAAGGCATTTGCTGTTACATTTTTGGTTCAAATGAGTTTACTGGTTTGGTCCCTAAACTTCTGAGTCACTCAGACTAAAATTTTAAAAACCTGAACTCAAGTGCTATGTTCCGCAAGGATATCAGCAATTGATAGAAGCTGATCTGAGCCCACACTGTAATGGAGAAATAACGTAATCGCTGTATGCATATTCATACAAAAATATTTACCTCACTCGTATTTCAAAACATCCCTGCAAGCATCAAAAGATCCGTGTCTTACATAAGACTCTCATTTTCTTTAAAATCCAAGTAAGCTTCTTGTCTTGGGACAGAAGAGGTTTGAAAAAAAGACAGACAAAATATTTCTCTATTTGCTGATAGTTTTTTCCCTCTACTCCCTTCTCCAGTACCAGTGGCCCCGTTTCTCACCCCTTTAATTGTATCATCTCCATAGCAAGGCTCCAAGCAGGGCTGAGCAGGGCATGAGTAGGAGCTTCTCCAACTCGGGGACCTAAACCCCAGCACAGCCTGCCCCTGCCCCGCCCTCCTCTGCACACAGGTGGGAGCCCCAACTGATTAATTCTTTGGCACAGAAACTAACTGCAACAATTAGCCAACTACTTGCCCCCCACCTGACCCAACAACTGACTCCAGTGTTACTTGTACAGGCACTGCTCACTTATTATGCAACATCCATCAACCAAATGTCCCAGTGTAATGCTCTAGAACCCACAGTCCCCCCATCCTGCTGAGGACCACCCTGAAACATGTGGGGGACAAACGCACTACTCTTATTTACACTGAATTAGGGCTCAGGCAATAGCAGATTTCTTTATAAACATAGCTGAGCACCAGAGAGGCTGTCACTTTAAAGGTGTCTTTCGATCACAAAACAGTCCATGCTCTCCATTCAGACAGACTCCTCAGTTTGGTTACTTCTCCATCAGCAACACCTGCTGCTTTTTTCTGCAGGTTCCTGATGGCAACAAGGGGGTCCAAAGAAAGTACCTTTGCTTGAATGCTCTACAGTTAATGGGTGACAATTCTGGAAGGCAGAGACATAGAGGAAGGAGAAAGAGAAGGCAGAAGACAGAGTAGGACTGGGCAGTGGGGCTGACAGCATCTTTGGGGCACCCCACAGGCTGAAGGGCTGCTGGGACAGCTGGTTTGGCCACCTCGGAGCGCCATCCCACCCAGCAGCCCCAAGGGCAGGGGTGTGGCTTCAGGCCCCAGACAAGCTGCCCCTCCATGCGTGCTGTGACTGCTGGGGTGGGAGGTTTTCTGTATCAACCAAGCTAAAACTTCTAAATGCAAATACCAAATTTATTTCCTTGGGAGTTTCTGTAGGTGGCTTTACAAACCAGAGTGCCCTCTGCAGTCTTGTGACATTTTAAATCAGACCCTGCCTTTGGTACCCCATTTCAAGTTCAAAATACTCCTGTTTGATTTTTAAAAAGGAAATAACAGACCCCATACTAGCTTACCTGTCGGACAGGCAGTCAGTAACCACCTAAAAAGGAGCGTGCCATGGAATGTGTTAACTATATGGGTACAGCATCTGCTTTAATAGGATTGGTTGGCATAAGACAGTATTAAATACTTTATTCTCAGAAATTCAGATCCAAATCAGAAATTACTTCCCGGATATTTATGACATTGGATTTTTTTACCCTTTTCTCTTTTTTTAAGTAGCATTCTAGTAAAGCACTGTGTAGCTAAACAGTTGTATGCTATTCTCAGTCCAAGAACTGCAAATGATACAGTATCAATCATCCAGAATGTTGAAACTATTCAACTTACACAACACAAACATTCTTCTAAAGACTAACAATTGCGAGGTCTGTTGATAGTGACTGAAGTGGGTAGGTATGGCTGAAAACATGGTAATCCAGGTGATATTTGAGGATCCTCTCCAGAGGATCTCTGCCCTCTTCTCCCCTGCAGAAGTTTCCTCTACAATCACCGTGGCTGGTATCCAACAGCAGCTCCATCCAGGCGACCAGCAGCCTCTGGCAGGTAGAAAATGGCACCATGTACTTGTAATGATTATAATGATCATTCTTAAAGAGTCAAAATGCAAGGGTTTGTTTTGGTTTTATCATTCTCAGACTGCACCTTTGATTTACTAATGTGGCATAATAAGAGTTTGGTCACTTGGGAAGGATGGAAAGTGAGAGGAGCCGATAGGCTCTGTTCAAATGGAAGCACAGCCTTTCTGCGAAGGCAAGCAATTTAGCACCATGTAGCAAACCAAGGGCTGTGCCCGAGGCAAAATGCTGTTGCTGTTCACACATAATCCTCACTCTCGCAACAAGTCACTTCATTTGGTTGTAGGAAGGTGCCCTCTGCACTGATATTCGGGAAAACTGTCAGAGATTCCAGGTGAATAGCTCATGAGCAATTAAATCTAGCTTAATGCAAAAGCTTTACACAGCAAGACAAGTTTATAGGGAAAAGAAAAATCAAGCCAATCTCACCCAAGATAAAGACTGTTTTATATTACTGAAGGTAGGTCACATCCAGTAACGAGAATAATCCAAGAAAAGGTTTTGGTACCACACAATCCAGCTGGCCGAGTCAAACATAACCACGCATGAAAACCAACACTGAAGATTCCTGGTACTGACAGCTCCCACCATTCACACTTTTGGTTACTCAACAAACGGGACACCTGTCATTTCAGTTAGCAGCATACAGAGGAATTGCTCCGATCCCGGGCACTACAAGCAGCACCGCTTCTGAGGCTCGTTCCAGTGTGGAAAAGAGAGGTTGTGAGTGGTGCCACGTACAGTCAGCGAGAGGCAGAGGAGCGCAAAGGGAGCCTATGCCACCAACAGAGCACGACCACCGAGTTCATCTGTAACATCACCATCTCACTTCCCTTTCAGAAAGTGCCTTGTTTATTTAGTTTTTAATGGTATGGCATAAGGACGCGTGTATTTTATAGATAGATACCAAACTGGTATTATCAAAATAAACCCATCTGTTTTATAAACCCACTATTTACAAAAACGGTTTCTGAAGTTTTTTTGTTTTGTTTTGTTTTTTTAACAAAAATTAAACTATACACCAATCTAAGTTACAGAAACAAAAATAACCTTTATAAGATCACATGTATAAAACAAGAAATGAAATGTGTTTTTATTTAAGGCAATACTGGGCTACTTCACAAATCACCACCTCAAATATATACACTGCTCCACACTACTAATTTTCTATCACATTCACAACGGATTCTTTAATACCAAATATTGTTTTAAATCTTCAATGTAGCAAACTATTTTTATTCACATTTCCATTTTTATTATGGAATCATAAATGCTTTGTAACCAATTAAAAGCAATGAAAAATGTAGCTATAAGAAAACTATTATATTTATGTGTTAACTACATATGAATATCATCCATAGATACTGGATGTTAAAATTTACAAAAATGAGAGTGTGTCAGTAACATTTAACCTATGAAATGTGATCTTATCCAGCTTTTCTTCTGTAAATAAATGTTTTATGCAAAATAAACTGGATACGGCAGACTTAGCTAGCTTTAGTCCAAAAGTTCTTAATTTAAAATGATTAAAGGACAGTTTTAAAAACTTGCTCACTTAGTTACAAATTAAAATTCCGAATATAAATGTGTCATTTAATAGTTTAGACTTACAGACTGCTGGTGGCAGCAAATGATTTACAATAATAAATATATACAAAAAAAATGTATCTACAAATAAAGAAAACTGTTATACATGAGAAATTACCTGGTGAAATATACCAATCACAGACAACTCACGAAGATTTAGTTTATGGAAAGGACAATCTGATAGAAAGTTGAGGTCTTGATCAAGTATTTACAAAACTGAAGCAATTATTTTCTTCAAGTCCCATAGGGATAAAAACAAATAAGACATTTACATGACTCATGTCATGTTTTTTGCTAGATTAAATCACTTCAAAATAAAAGAGCTCCACAGTTACTAGCATGCTTGATGGCTTCCTATTCAAAATAATTCTATAACAGGTCATGGTTAACACATTAGGTTTTCAGTACTTTGATTCCCCTTCCTCAGTACCCACAACAATTACTTTTGCAGCTATAACCTCTGGATTATCCTCCCAACGTCCTTCGAACTTTCTCAAACTGACAACAGGTTTCATTTCCTGAAGCTGCTTCAACACACACTCGGTGCAGTCTTTAAGAGTCTTGTCTAACACTATCTTTACATTATCACCACATGGAAGCCGTGATGGGTTGGCAAACGGTACAAGGGTTTCAGTTTCAGAACACGACCAAGTGATGTTATCACTTGCTACAGGGGCCTTCTCACTGGCTTTCCGTGAGTTTGAATGGGATCCTTTTTTGGTTCCACTGCTATGGTATTCTCTTTCAGAGTTTTTCTTTTGCTTCACAGCAGATTCTTCAAGGAACTTGAGGAACGACACTTCAAAACCCATTGGCTTGAATGAGCTCCAGTCAAAAGCTGCAGGTTGCTCTTCTGCTGTTTGAATGGCGACAGCAGTCTCTTCCTCCTTGTGCAGGCTGCCACTGGGCAGCGCTTCCTCTGCTTTCTCAGCTCTCTTTCTCTTACTCTGAGATATATTTTTTTCTTTATTTGCTCTTTTTAGGTTGTTTGATTTTTGCTTCTCTGAAGGGCAGGAGCTGGTCTCCTGCAAGTCACTATTTACACTGGAAGAGATTTTTGCTTGATTTTCAGCTGTTGAACAATCCTCATTAATTAGTTTAGTAATGAACAGTTCTGTCAGTTCATCCACTTCATCCTTCTCACCTTTTTCAGTTTCCTTTTGTGGTAAGGTAGTTGTGCTTGAATCATTATTGCTTGCTATCAAACTGAGTTCAGGCTCTTTCACATCAGGTTTTTTATCAGTTTCCTCCTGCTCACAAGAGGCTTCCTGTACTTGGGAGACAGAGTGTTTTTTAGATACAATAAGAAGATTCCTGTGTTGGGAAGTAAAAGCTTTAGACAGTTTGTGACATTTATAATGCCTTATTATGTTACTTTCGCTGGTGACTACGGACGAGCATCCCTTTATCATACATGGATACTGAGTTATGAACCTGCTCGTACATTCCGATAAGGCTTCATTTCTGGCCTTTATTAAATACACGTACTTGCCACGTTTCAGTGAATAAGCTTTATTTTCCTGAACCTGTATTCCTTTTGAGTTTTTGTTTTCCAAGCTCACATTTTTCTTTCGTTTTGTTTTCACTGACATCCTGTTACCTTCTTTTCCCGATCTGTTTTTGAGTCCTCTCTGTTTAGATTTCAACGGTTTCTCCTGATTTGCTTTGCTTGAAATGTTTTCCTGGCCTGGTGTCAGTCTCCTGGGTCTTATTAGATGATCTTTATGCCTGTCATTATGTTTGTTAAAAATATGCCTCAAGAGGTTAGACCTAGTAGCATAAATACGGTCACAGCCTTCACAGTCACACTTGAACATGCCATCATCTTCTACTTTGTTTGACTTTATCTCAACACTGTGATCTGTCTCAAGATGCACAACATAGCTAAGATATGCTGTAAACGAAGACTTACACTGAGACTGGTCACAAAAAAACCTTCCCACCTCTGGGGCTGATTTCATGTTTCCAATTTGCTCTGGGGTCATGTCATGAAGCTTCATATAATGCTGTATCAAGCTGGTAACTTCCTGGAAGATGCGAGAGCAGTCACTCACCTCACACCTGAACTCTCTGACAGCAGGTTTGGTTTCCACCTCCTCGCGTTCCTCTTTGCCTTGCTCATTCTCCTCCTCCACCTCAGCAGAGAAAGCAGGGAGGTCTGATTTGTGCACAGCTTGGTAATGAAGAATAAGGTTCTGCTGTATTGTGAATGCTGCAAAGCAGCCCTGATGGACGCACCGGTACGGTCTGTAAGGGCTGTATCTAGTGGGAAACTCCAGAGATTTTGTTACGGGCTTCCTGCCATTCCTCTCCTCTTTCTCCTTCCTATGCTTCCTAACCTTGCGTACTTTGGCTTGCTCCTGTGTGCTATCAAAAGATGCTGGATTGTGCTGCTCCAGTGGAACAGAAACCACCTGGGGAGGTTTTTCCAGTCTTTCAGGAATATTATTTTCTGGTAGAAGTTTTTCCAATACTTTTACAGGCTCTACAACTTCCTTTATCTGAGTTTCTTTGACCAATGGAGCTACAGTTTTGTTTTCTATTACTAGTGTCTGCACAGTTTTTATTTCAACAGGTTGTGGGGCTGTGCTTACAGTTTCATTTTGAGATCTTCTGCCATAAGGCCTCTTAATTTTTAATTTTACCATCTCCTCCGTTGTAAAATGATGTACAAGCTGACAGTGTGCTCGGAGATTAGAGTTTCTTGTGAATGTTTTTGGACAGGTAGCTACAACACATTTGAATGGGGCATACTTCAGTTGATGTTTCTTTATTTCTAGTATCATTTCTGCAGTGTACTGATGGATCTTGCCATAGTGTTTAAATAATGCATCTTTTGTCATAGCGCTGTAATTGCAGCCGGGATTCTGACATACAAAAGGTTTATTAACTCTGTCACTAAATTGAATGTTACTTGCCTCTGGAGATAGCTGGATGAGGGGTTTATTTTCAATTGATACAACAGGAACTGCCGGTGCTAACTTATCTGCTGGAGGGCACTGAGAAACAGTCTCAGAGATGGGAATGGGAGAATCATCTTCTAGCTTCAGTTTTTGCAAGCCTTCCAAAATTTCTGACATTTGAGTATCATCCTTTTGAGACATCTCAGACTGAGCAGAGCTACCCTTTGCAGCTGTAACATTCCCTGTGTGCACAGCAAACTGTGTAGAAGTGGGTACTTTTACACTGTGTGCAGAACTTTCTGAAGCTGCCTGGGTGTTACTTACTAGTAAGTTCTGTCCTGAAGCAGCAGCAGTATCCTGAATTTCAGTTTTTACCTCAAGCATCTGTGAATTCATAGCAGTTTTGATTATTTCCAGGGTTTTTTCGAAGTTCTGCATAACACTGTCCTGTGAAATCTGCTCTTCTGAACTTGCCTGCACACAAGAATTCGCAGCCATCATCTGGGAATCCCCATTTTCAGTTTTTACTGTTAAAGGTGGCAGAACTGTTTGAGCCTCAAGATTTGTTTTGAAATTCTCTTTGATACTGGCCATGAATAACTGATTGTCAACATTACTGAGTTTCTGTGCAAGGTTTTCCACCACAGCTTGAGAGCCACAATTTGCCAGCAAGTTGGACTGAAAACTTTCTCCCTGTATTTGCATGTTTCCTTCAGTGCTTTTGGTTAGAAGTCCCACTGCTGTTGCATTGTTTACTGCTAATTTCTGTGATGTATTGGGTACAAGCAAGGGTGTAGGTGTTTTTCTCTTCCTCTTTGAAGAGCTGGTTCCCTTCTTATTCAAGTTGCTTGATCCCAAATTCTTGGGACTACTTATAACTGAAACTCGTGAACTGTTCCCTGCAAAGTTTTGCACTGCTGCAGCAGTGTTAGAATATGAGCTAGGACACAAGCCATTTTCAATGGTCTTTAGCATTAAGTCCTCTGTTGCAAAAACAGGCAAACTCTTGCATTCGTTTAGTGGAGGAATTTTGGCATTGAGGGTCCTGTTTTGGTCTGTCAGCAGGGTACTGGGGTTACAGACTGTCTGCAGCAGGGAGGGTGCAGATGAGTTGGGGAGAACAGCTGCATTGATCTGAGTTGTACCAGAGACACAACTTGTTGTAACCACACGTGGAAGTGCTTCTGTGTTATCAAAGCTACTCGGGATGCCTGCAGTTTCCAAGGCTTGTTTTATGATTTGATTACCTTCCTCATTCCCACTGGTATTAAAGTTAGTCACACCGGCCCGTGGAAACATAGTCTGCAGTGCGGAACGATTTTCAGCTGCAAGTAACTGGAGGAATGATGGATCTTTAAAACACGTCTCTGGATTGAAGGCAGACTCCTGGGGTTGCTGCAAGTTTAAGGAATTTGAAGAAAGAATCATACTGGCAAGCAAAGATTGTCCATTAGCCTGAAGAGCTTCTGGAGAAATTTCTGACCCTTCAAGAGGCTTACAGTAAGACCTCTTGGATAAGTGACCACCAAGTGATCTTGGATTCGTAAAAACTCTGAAACACCTGCTACAGATAAATTTGCCATCTCTAATTATTGCTGGCCATTTTGCCCGCTTGTTATGTTTTGGCTTCCTCTCTTTCCCGTTTGAGCTCCTGCCACGATCTTTTTTCACCTTTTCTGAAGCTGGATGCTGAGAAGTAGTTTCACTGAAGTTATTTTCATTACTCAGTTGTGAGGGAAATATTTGATCAACACTTTCCTCTTTTGGGAAGGTAGAACTAGTGTTTCCTTCTAGTTGCAAAGAAAAGCTATTTGTGTTATTTTCCAGTTGTGAGAAGACTGAATTTGGAGGATTCTCTGCTGACGAAGGAAACAGAGACATTGGGCCATTTTCCGCAGGCAAAGGAAGAAAAGGATCGGAACCACCATCAATGTTCAGAGGCATAACTGTTTTTGCCAGGTCATCCAACTGGGAAGGTAAGGTTGCAGCAGACAAATTTTCCATTTGTGAACACAAAACACTCTCAGGCTCACTTTTAATACGAGTAGACAAATTTGGATTTATGACACTTTCTACTATAGGCAACATAGGATTTGCCAGATTTTCCACATGGTTTGGGAAAAGAGTACTTGAGACGTGCTGCACTTGACTTGAACAGGTGGGATTCAAATTTGATTTGTTCTGTGCAGTAAAAGCAGCACCAGTGGGATTGCCCACTTGTGATGGTGTAAGATATACAATCTTCCCATCACTGGGCACATTTTGCAGATTGCTGGATTTTCGCGGTTTCTTATTTTTGCGCTGCATTTTAAAAGCAGCATATTCATCAGGGTGTGCTGCCTTCATGTGTTTGCCAATGCTCTGTGATGAATTGTATGTTCGAGTACACCCCTCAACCTGACAATTAAATTTCTGAATTGGGACTGCTGGTGACATGGCTGGAACTAAAGAGCTATTTATGTTAGGCTGTGATGGAATCAATGTAATACTTTCTAAAGTTTTTAAAGGCAGGTTATATAGATTAGCGGCAGCTTTAATACTGTCTTCAATTTCAAGTCTGGAAATGGGTACACCGTTTCGATACCCTGTTTGATTCTGCATGCTGAATGTATTTACAATGGTCACTTGTCTTTCTAAGCTTTTTGATTCAAGGGCTTCTGGTTTTAATGTATCTGAGGTCACAGAAACAGTTTGAATATTCTGAGTCTGACTGAGACAGCCTTCCTCCTTTCTCTCTTGGAAAACTGGAAGACAAGAGTCAACTGATGGGCACAGCTGCTGGACTCCAGGTTTAGTAGTATCTACTTTACTGGCAGTGGCAGCCAATTTACCTCTTTTTACAAAGTTATCTCGGATCTTCTGGTTAACAACAGACAGCTTAATGCTGCCTGCTGGAATTGTTTCTTCTGTTTTTATTGAACCCATAGGAGACTGCTCTGAACCAGCATTAGGCAAGGAATTGCTTTGCTGCAGTACACTCACCGACGCATTTACACTTTCATTCCCTACTGGCTCTGCTTTGATTTGGTTCCAGACGTTTTCTCCTTCAATTAAATTGCTTCGATTTTCAGCTGGAGAAGTTGTCAATTCCTCTTTAACTGCAACTCCATCAGTACTTTCATTAGCTTTAGAAGGCTGACTAAGATCAGGGTGATTAGTTTGGTTTTCAGGCTGCTCTTCTTTTTCAGGCTGCTTGTTGTGATCCTCAACATGCTTTTCCAGTTCGTTCTGTGAGCGGTACACCTTCCCACAGCCTGTGACTCTGCAGGTATAGGTATTATAGTGTTGTGCTTCATGATCATAGAGTAAATAGGCTTCAGAAAACACTCTGCCACATTTGGGAAACATACACTTAGCTCTGAAGACTGGATGCTCTCTCCTATGGGTCAGCAGCTCCGCGTAGCTGTTAAAGCCAGCCTTACATTTCATCTGAATGCAGATATAAGGCTTGCTGCCACAGTGCATTTGCAAATGATCATTCAGGTGAGTAACACTTACAAAATGTCGTCTACAGTACTGGCAAATCACTTTTTTGCTCTGCATTTCAAGAAAACGTTTAGCTTCTTCATTATCTTTATGGCCCTTTGCGTGTGCTATTAGATTTTTAAAATATTTAAAGCCTTTTTTACAAAGTGTAACCGGGCAGGTGAATTCATTAACAGGAGGTGGCTTTTGAACTGGCACTATCTCTGGTATGTAAGGTTTATCTTTGTCATCATTTTCATCATCTGAGCCATCGTTATCATTAAACACAATGAAGTCTGTTGAATAGAGACTGTTCTTCTTAATGGGTCGCTGCTCCTGTTTGGACACAGAATTAGTTTTCTGATTCTCACTGGCAGTTGTTATTTTAGGAGGTCTTCCCAGTCGCCTCAGTGGTTTCATAGCAGCCAATCTCTCTTTGCTAGATTTTTTTACATGCAAAGTTACATGGGGAACAAAGTTTTCTTTAGAATTAAAATTTTGGGCACAAATAGGGCAACTGTAAATTCCATCTTTATAATGTTTCTGTGCATGTCTAACTATTCTGTGACCTAGGAATTCCTTGTCACATAACACACAATACTGCATGTAAGCTTGCCAGTTCCTAAATCTAGCTGATATGAACCCCCTCTCTCTGAGTTTTTTGATTTCTCTCTTTTTCTGCTTTTCATCTCTGATACCCCTAAGAAGGCTGGTAGCCTCATCAATGCCAGCAAGCCCGTTCAGAGAAGTTTCTTTACTATCTTCTTGGCCATCCTCAACCTTCTCATAAACTTCACTATCGTTTAGTTCATCTATGGATGACACGATGGATGCCTCCTCTCCCATAAGTGCCAGACACTGACGCTTTAGAGTTTTCCAATCCCAGAACTCTGGATCAAAAGGCCACTGAGTTTTCAGTACAAGTAAGAGCTCACAGCGCAAAGAATTTGGTATTGGAAGATTCTCTTCATCATACTTCTGGTCAGGCTGATTATATAGCATTTCAACAGCGTAATATGCATCCACAGTGGGTTCCAGAAGAAATTCACTCAGCTGACAAGCACGTTTCACCTCCAAATCATCTGGAAGTAAGCAGGAGATAGTCTTGCAAATGGATATCTTGACATCTGCATTTTCACTAGATTCCAAGCGCAATGCTTTCACACACAGTTCAATGCAGGTTGCAAGTCCAGCACCATCAATCTGTAAAGCAAGACTAGTTTTAGTAAGTCACTTTAACTCTTTCTGTACTTTTAAGTAAAAGATGTCATTATTCAATCACAAGTGTCAGAAAAAATGCACCTAGGGTTCACAGTAATACTTTTTACCTCAAGAAACAGAATGGATTGTCTTCAGATGCTATTCCTTAAGTTGCAAAATTTGTCTTCATGCTACTAAAAAAATACTGAAGTTTACATACAACTAAAAGACCAATTAATTGTATGTTCTGTCTAGTTTGAGGACTTTTGGACTGTATGTTAGAGGTGTTTGGTTTATATTAGAGCAATATTGAGCCTTTTCCTTGGAATAAAGCCTGTCAGTTGTGCCACAGGTATTTGAGATGAGCTTCTATGAAACATCAACGCAACACTGGGTAGAATTCAAATGCTAAAAATTGCTGCAGTTAAAGAAAAACATGTGATCTTCAGAAAGATCTATAATTTGGTGATCACTTAAGGTAAAAGGTTTACTTTTATTTTTAAAAATTATGTCACTTCAAAGTCAAATGACCTCAACTGAACACACAGCTTCAGCCCAGTTGAAAGCAGTAAGTACAGTTAAGTTTTGTTAAGTATTCCACCATTTGAATGTTCTAAAGGTCATGTGGTCTTTACTCATTCATACCCTAAGGCAACACCATTTACATTTACATTGACTTTACAAGCTCTTTATGCTTCCAGGGATGCACAAGAGAGGCTATGGCATACATGAGAATAAAGTTTAGCAAATTTATGAATGTACAAGTCTACTACCTACATGGTCTCCAATTTCTGCCAACAAGTAAAAGATCAAATGCTCACTTGCAAAAAAATCAATACAGCATGGAGCAGGCAGAGGTCTTAATATCACAAGACTCTGTGAAAGTTATTTTCCTCCCCCCTTCTAATTCCAATTTATTTCACATCTTTCAGTGGGGGGGAAAAAAAAAATCTTTAAATTTAGAAGCCCACGATTAGCCATACCAGAACACTGAAAAACAAAACCAAGAATTTTTATGCTTAGAATTAATATCCCAATTCACAGGAATCTTTGTAAAAGCTCAATTTAGCTATCAATATTAAATCTTGCAACTACTAAAGGAACTAAGAAAATTAGATTACATGATTAGCTGAGAAAGATGAGCAGGGTTTTAATACAACACCGGGTGTAAGCCCAGAAATGACAAGTATTTCATTTATCAAAAGAAACTGCATTCATAAGTGGCAATTTAAAAGGTTTTGGTTTGTAGTTTTGGGGGTTTTTTTGGTGTAGTTTCTTCTTTTCTTTCTAAATTTCCTGTGATTTTCATTTTCTTATATATTAATATACACCATTCACTTCCTTTCCTCATAAGCTGGTCCTCTCTGTTTTCTGTAATTTTTGACATATGGAAAATAATGGCAAGGAATATTAGCATCTGCTTACAGAAAATATCACATTTAGAGGACATTGGAAAACCTAGAGGCTATAACCTCACCTTTAGTGTTTTCTGCATCTCAGATGTGGCATCCAGCTTTTCTCTTTAACCCCACCCTTTCTTTCCAAAGGAACCAAAGTTTTAATGATTCAAAATGAATCAATTTATAATTTACCTGCAGAAGGAAGTTGCTATGGCCTTTCCTAAAACCAATTAGGATTGCTCTGAAACTGATCCTATACAGAAAGACAGGATGTCAAAGAAGTTTTCATAAATTTTCCTGATTACAGTTCCATTGAAAGTGCCAAAAATATTCTTTCAGGAGTGTCCTTACCTCTGAATTAATTACTTTAATCAGGAAGAAAATGTGATAAACAGTCTTAGTTAACACAGAAAGTTGACGACATCTCTCTAGATACACTTGAATAGAAGGCTCTACCCTTTGCTGCAGTTTACTCCAGAAAAGAGTCAGTTCCCTAGAACAAGAGAACAATATTTCAGGGCCATCAATGCAACCACTGTTCTGATAACAAGAAATGCAAGCCTAAGAACAGTTTCCATTTTGTCTTTGGGAAAGGGAAAAGTCTGACATTTATTCACACCTTATCTTTTAATAAAACACACCCACTATTAAGTACCTAAATTTCAAGATTATGACAATGATTCAGTTCAGAAGGACAGTTCAGAATAAAACTAGGATTACCACAATTTATGCTACATAATTTATCCATTATGTGGTCTTGGAAAAAAGGAAAGTCTTGCGCAGCAGTTTACCATTCACAGACTGGAATTTATACTTCGGAACTTTTAGTAATTACTAATGGCTACAGAAGGTAGGCTTTTCTCTGTGGTAGATACTTTTTTTCTAAAGCTGCTCTGCTTTAAGAGCTGAATGTGACTATGATTTAGCAAAAAATTAGCCCCCAAAGCCAAAAAGTATCATGGTATCTTATCTACATTATCTCACTTGTTCATTCCTCCTCAGGTGCAAATAGCCAAGAGCACCTAGTACCTTGTGGAATGCTGCAACCACCAAAACTTTAGCAGAATCTCTTAAAGCAAAAGCCTGCATTAGCAGTTTTCTCCTGCTGCTGCACATAATGCACATAAAATGTAGATGCGCAAACAAAGCAAATCCTTCAGGAATTATACAGGTTTGCTAGTTAGCAGAAGGAAATTCAAACTCTAACAGCTCAAATATCCGCCAGCAAAGACCAGTTATTTGTTCCCACATTAATGAAAGCAAGCCCTAAACAATAAGTATCTTCATCTAGCTTATTATTGTGGTTATAGTAGTAAAGAGCTTCTTCCTAAGTTTGTTAGAAAAAGAAACACTGTGTTATTACAGGACAGAAAGAACAGTATTTACTCATTGAATGCTGACATAATGCTGATCAGTTGCCTGCAGATATTAAATTTCTTATTTCTACAGAAAAATTATTAACCATCTATTGGTATTTACTTCATCATATGGACAGCCTTCAAATTCCTGTAATGGGTGCTTCTGTTGCAAAATCCATTTCTTTTCTTTTTTAGCTTTCCAGGAGTCTTACCTCCTTCCTGTTTAGCTCACATATTTTCTCAGCTAAAGAAAGTCAACTTATGGCTTATGTATCTTCCCCAGACTAAGTTTGTGTTCTTAGATAGAAAACAAGATTCAAACTCACCAGGCACAGTACATCTCCCCTTGCTGCAGCTGGCGAGATAGAAATGCTGCACATAGAATTAGAGCACTTTTTTCATCTCCATCAGATTCCAGGTTACAGATCATTTCTAGAGCATCTTTGCAATCTACTTCTGCAATCTAGAAGGGAAGAAAGAGAAAAAGTACAAGACTAAGAAAGTGGCTGCATTTTCACACACAGAGTCATTTAGCCTTTGTAAGACAGTAATTCAGAACTTTAACAGTTGGATAGAGATGAGCTTGAAAGCAAATCAGTACATTTCTAGACAGTGTCAAAACTCATTATGCCACCAGAAAAACTGTTTTATTAAAGTGAACATAAACTTGTTTCTTAGACATATGACTTATTTGTATCTAGTGTCCCAGTCATCTAAGAACTTTAAAGTACATTAATTATTCATATATATCACATACACATAATAATAGTGATATGAAGATATGTAACTTCAAATTGCAGCTTAACACAAAAAAGAAAATCACCTGCAATTCTAGTCCAGTCTACTTGTCACTGATGTCACTACTGCCTTAATACAATGAGCTGGGTGGTTAATGAATCTCAGGTTTAACATGAATGTTCTAGTACTTTTTTTAAAAAGATCAAAAATAAGAAGGAAAGGAAGGCTGTACAGTAAGAAGCAGGTCATCTGAATGCTGTTTTAGAAGAACACTACAATCTGTACAATATAAATTATTTGTCAAGTACCAATGGAAGTACTTAGTTCTGTGGCAAATCAAAGGAAAAATCACAGTTGGCCAGTACTAGACAGCTGTATCAGCACTGAATCAGTGCATTTGCTGCAACAACTACTGTCTAATTTGATTCTCAGCAGACTGCTTTGATTATATCAATTAGTGCATCTGGCAGGACACGCTGGTATTTATTCTTTGACACCAGCAGCTGAAGAATAGCTTGACTATGACAACAGCACTGTTGGAAGTCTCTCTTGAGAAATCACAAGACCACCCAAAGCAAGAAACAGAAGTGCTCACCCAAACACCCAGCTGGTCCGGCACTCTGGGTAAGGCAGCAGCACAGCTGGGTTGGGCACCACGGTATCCAGCAATCAAACTACAATTTTGGATAGTACAACTACTTATTTTCACATCTCTAAATTGACACTTTGTAAATATAACAACAGACCTCCACTGAACGTCATTTGAGGTTTAATAACCTCAAAGTCATCTTCTAAAGAAAACTCCATTTCTTAATATAGAACAGTACAGATAGAATAGCAATTTAGACTGAAGGTCTGCTTTGCTCAGTGCCCCATCTCAGGAACTATCAATTAAAAGCTGAGAGAAGAATATGGTGAACTGAACTTATAACAAGGGAAACTTTTTTCATTAAAAGCTTTTCCAGCCTCTCACACTTTCTAAGGGACCCTGTTTCTAACAACAGTTTGTATAGGTCCAGCTGATGCCTTAAGTTTCAGCTTTCATATTTTTCAGATTCTGTGCTGCCTAGATGTGTAGTTCTGAGCCTCATATTAAGTGTTAGTCAGCTCTCTTCATAGAGTAGGTAGACAAAACAATCCTTTTCCAGCTTGGGACCAAGGACAGCCATTACAAGTTTCAGGTCCAAAAAAGCATGAACAACGCAGGGCTGAGGGGAGAGAACAAGGAGGATGGAACTTCATAACCTGAAGCTATAACTGGATAATTAACCCCAATATGCAAATAGACAAAAATGTATAAAAGTGCGAAACCTCGTGGCTGGTCACCCATCTGGTGACCATTCTGGGTCCAGCTTGGGTGTAGCCCCAGCCAGGCTCTTGTACTGCCCAAGGTGTATCCTTTAAGGCCTTTTAATAAATACTTACTTTATTCTCTTAGCACTGTCCAGTCTCTGTTCCAGCCTTATCAAGGCATCACAGCCATCAAGTTTGTCAGTCTAGCATTTCACATACTGCAGGTCTGAATTTTTCACATTATTGAAGGAATTAGATTAATCCAAGCTGAAAATTTGTTTTAATGTTAATTTCCTGCCTAGTCTGAATGGATATAAAAATTTCCACACTGATCATATACTCTTTTACACTTTTTATTTTACTATTTTCTTACTGTTCTCACACTACAAAATGACCGTCCTCAGTTCCTAAGTCCACCTTGACATGTTAAGCTCATCTGCCTTCTCTTGGTAACACATGATCTTTCCGAAATGGTTAGCAATACTGCAAACAGTGCTGCAGCTGAAACCGCTAATCTAAGCAATCCAAAGCTCAGAATTACCCGAATTAGGTTCTCCCTGATAAGCCAATCTGAACTTATCTGTACGTTACAGCATCCAAAGAAACAAGCATAACCCATTCCTTTTGTCCAGGGGACTCACATTTCATTCACTGAACCAGCCCATTCCATGTTGGGGCTGAGTAATGAAGGAAGCCTGTTAGCAGGGTCATGAGTTCTGAATTCCGCTGTGTGTCCCCAGCAAACAAAGGTAAGATTGCACAGCCCTGTCACAGCCCCTCTCAAGCCTGTTCTGACAGGGTCTGCTGCAGCCAGAGCTGGGAGGCAAGCAAGACTGATCCAATTCTACTGAGTATCTGAAGAACATGCTCAGTGAGAAGCTGTCATCTTAGAATTTCATCTTCATCTAGGGTGGGAAAGTTTTCCAGCTCTAATCAATGCACAACTCTTATCCCTTTAGGTTCAATTGCAATACGCTTAATATTTAACATAAAAAGATGACAGCAACAAAAAGACAGCAGAGACACTGGCAGACAAGAAAAGTGACATTTGCAGTTAGTTTTCCTTCAAGAAGGAAACAGGCTCAGCTAAAACTTTGGAGTGGGATGAAAATGAAGATACCACCTGAAAGAATGCAAAACAGCAAAGCTGTCATCTCTTCTCCGAGTTCTGTATTTAAATTAGAAGGATTTTATATTACAAACCAGATCAAAGATCTGATTTCACCTTCAACTGCACCCAGGCATTTGGGTGAAGTTACATTTCTTAATCTGAGATGCAAGCAGCATCTAAAGGGCCCCAAAACAAACACTAGGTATTCACAAAAAGCAATATAGTTAAAATAATAAGAGTGGGAAAATTATTAACTTCACTTTATTAATGAGATCTGAGGCAGAGTTTTAAAATACTTCAAGCAAAATTAAACACAAAGTTGTGGCACTGCCAGAAAATTCCTATTAATGACCTAATAATACACTTCCATGAGTGTTTCGAGTCATTGCTACGCAGCTTAAAAGTAACTTGAATGAAAAGAAAACAAAAAGACAAAAAATATTTTAAATCCTATTTTAAAAGAAAAACCTCTTCTACAGAACACCAGTTCATGATTAGTGACTTTACTATCATTAAAGAAACAAGTCTAAGAAAAAAATTCTTCATTATTTACTTACTTCTTCCATTAGCCTTTCATTTGGTGATCCTGAACAAAGACAGACCAAGTAGGTTTGTTTGAAATTGCCTTTTGCACTGATTTCTGGATGGTCAGAGCAGAGTTTTGCCAGGGCAGTAGCTTGCGTTAATTGCTTTGTTTTCATTAGGTGTTTAATACGCATATCCAGCAGGACAGGGCCTTCTGACAGTAAAAATTCATTCACTTAAGAAAAAAAAAACAAAACAAACAAAAAAGCCAAAACATTATATGCACATTACAGAGTTAACAGACTGAATTTACTCAATCATGGTTGACCCCTAAAAGTTACACAAATCAAAATAAATACAAAATATATGAAGCAAAGATGAGGAAAGTTTCTTGGTGAACTGTATTTCTTTACCATAGAGATTCCCTGTCACAGACCTTTTATATACTGGCAGGTTTTAATTCATTCTAATTTCTTGGCTAAACAGCTGCACACAAAACAGACTGAGAGACCATATAAATATTAAAATATTTAGATGCCATTTAATTATAGTTCTACAGAAAGACAACACAAAGCCATTACTCTCACATCCCTTGTACGCTTGTGCTACGCCTTTGAAAGATCTTGCTACTGAAGGATATATGTGACAAGTACAGAAGTTTCTGAACTTGTTTTTATTGGTGTGAAATGTTTCCTACTATACATCCATAGAATACAGTCACATACTTTACAGTTCTTCAACCAAAAAGGTTTCCGTATTTGAAAAAAGAGGCTGATCTTGTATGCATTTGACTGTGCAAAGTCTAAAACTCCAAAGAGACGGGTATTGAACTGAATTTTTCAGATATGCTCCCACCAGAGCTAAACTCTGTGGCCTACACTAACAACCCAACTCTAGGTGCCTCAATGGAAGGCATAAAAATCCTACAAAGAGGGGGAACAAAGGTTAATGATCCGATTCTTAAATACTTATCTCTGGTCTCATCCAGATCTTCAAGATCAAAATTCTTTCAGCTTTGAAGCATGAGGTTTGGTACTACCTCTAGAACATTTAAAGTCAATTATTAAAACTAGACACAGAAACAATCCATTTTCTTTAATCCTTTTAACATCAACCCCTCCCTATTTCCACAAGGTAGATATGTACTGCAAAAATAATGTAACAACTTGGTTTTCAATTGCCTTCACTTTAATTTTATAACACATTCTCATATCTTTTAAAAACAGGAGACTTTTTCTACTGTTTTTTGCTTATTTTATGAAAACCAGCACATTCAATTTATGCTTTCAGTATTAGGAGTAAAATCTTTGTCTTTTCTAAATGAGATTTTTTCCAGCTTTTGAGTAGTCCCCAAAACTTCTGGTCATCTGCAAGTGCTCACTTTCTGACACACCTTGATAGGAACTTTCATCATATTCCTTTTAATTTCCCCATCTGGAATTTAACCTGAATCATGTTGCCCATTCATTTAATTTATATTTTCTTGACTTTTCAAGTCCTGTTTCGACTTAATGAAATAAGTATTTTCAACATGTAAAAAATTTATTCTCTATAATGCTTGAACTATTAGAATATGAAGCATGGTTTGCTAAAAAAACCTAAAACTCATCTCATTTTATTCTTTGCTTTTCCCTATACTATTTAGTTTCATTCACTACTGTTTTTATTTCATGTTTTCTCCTTCTTCTAGGTGGTTATATGGAACATTAATAAAAGTCCATCTTGAAATTGAAATCAGGTCAACCATTATCTTTACCACTTTGGTGCACAAGACCTTAAGGCAGAAAATACTGCCTTTTGCAGAAATTGGGCTTGTTAGACCCCATCATTATCTTTCATGCATTTTCAGATTTACAGCTGAATTATCATTTCAACCAACTTCTCAGTTATTTGTTCATATCCTTGTAGCCTGTTACAAATGATCAGCAATAGCTAAGTGATGTGTAAGAACACTCAGATCAAATGAGCTCCTTCTTCCTCTCCCCATGGCAATGAAGCTATGATCAGATTTGTATTTATGCAGGAACAAAGGAAAATCAGAGCACACTAACAAGACAATGGGTAGACAGTAAACATTTTTTCTATTTATTAGGGGACATTCTAAGCAGCAGATAAATATTCCTTTAATGTCATTACCCCTGCATTATAAAAGAGGTTCCTAGTCCTGCCAACCCACAAATGACCCTGTGACTAACCACATTCAATAGCCTAGCCTTGCTCTTCCTCTACCAGGTACCAATAATCCCTTCACCCACAACATTTAGTCCTGCATAGTCTGCTTGGAATAACATCGGAACATTTTACCTTATTTCTGTAACAAGATACAGGAAGACCTTAGACTTTAAGATACATTGGTAACCCAAGATTTTTCACTCTGATTTATTACTGTAATTGCTGCATTTAATATTGGAAACATTATGTTCTATATGCTAGTTCTCAGTAATCCCCTTCCTTTAGCGTTTACTGCTTTACCAGCCTACCTTGCATAAACATCAGCACATTTTCTGTTATCTTCTCAACAAGACACAGGAAGACATCAGGGTTAGAGTTACATATTAGCTCTTAAGCCTTTATTCTAATCCCAGTGATTATAACCATTACACTTAACATCTGAAAGCTCACTCAAAACATGAATTTTAATTACATTTGTTTTGTAACTGAACTAAGGCTGACATTTTAAGACAAAATGGGGTTACAGGACTAAGTTTATGGTGAGGAAAAGTCTTAAGGGAAAGATTTTGAGGTTATTGAGGATGATTTTATTGTTAAAATATTTGATAAATATATTTTATTGTAATATAATATATATTTATATATAATTTCAAAAGTTATTGTGGACAAATTGCTAGTCTACCATAACAATTCTAATTCATAAAAATGCTTTGAGACACAAATGCTTTTGTAGAACAAACCACTTAACCTCTATGAGTGTAAACCCTGGCATATTTAATGGGAACAATTATTGGAAAAATTATTAAATGTCATTTTTGTGCAATGCTCCCTGATCCATTAAAATTCACAAACGTTTTTTGTGCAAGGCATGTGTACAACTCATATAAAATTACAGAACAAGAGGGAAAATGAAGATGTGCAGATCACATCTGACAGGTGGTACTACAATCTACTAAGTCTAGCAAATTAACTTGCACAGACTGGGATCCAACCTTTTAGACAGTCTCCCTGTTATTCCCTTGAATCCCATAGCTGGCATGTCATGTCCTACTACGAAGTGATTTCATGCCAAGTTCACAAGAAGGACTATGAACTTTTATTACAGGTAGCACTCATACCATACACGGATTAAACCGGAGAAAACATAATCCACAGATTAGCGGCACGCAACAGGAATAAACTCCAGGCACTAACAGGTTCTCTATGGAAGACAGTCCAGATTAATGCCACGTTTTAGCTGACTAGAAGACTTAAAGAGCACAAAGGATATTTGCCTTACAAAGCACACATAATCCTACTATACAAGACCCCCTCATCAGATGTAGGGTAGGTACAGATTAATGTATCACCTTTACATCTTACCAACCTTGCTCTGGCCAAGGAGGATGAAACCAGTAGATGAATATACACATGGACAATCCATCTCCAAGAACTTCAGTTGCTAGTCAGGAAACTAATGTACTGGGTTTGGCTGGCATAAGGTTAATTTTCTTCACAGTGGTTGGTACAGGGCTGAGTTAGGATTTGTGCTGAACACAGTGATGTTGGTGTGGAGATGTTCTTGTTATTGCTGAGCGGGGCTTACACAGGGCCAAGGCCTTTTCTGATTTTTGTACTGCCAGGCTGGGAAGGGAGCTGGGGGTGCTTGGGAGGTTGGGAGTGCTTGGGAGGTTGGGAGGAGACACAGCTGGGACAGGCAACACCAGCTGACCGAAGGGACATTCCAGACCATGAAACACCATGCTCAGGATATAAAGTTGGGGAACAAGAAGGGGAGGACATTTGCAGTGATGGCATTTGTCTTCCCAAATCACCATTAGGTGTGATGGGGCCCTGCTCTCCTGGGGATGGCTGAACACCTGCCTGCCCATGGGAAGCAGGGAATTCATTCCTTGCTTTGCTTGTGTGCACAGCTTCTGCCTTCCCTATGGAACTCCCTTTATCTCAACTCGTGAGTTTCCTACCCTTACCATTCTGATTCTCTCCCTGATGCTGCTGGTGGTGGAATGAGACTGGCTGAATGGGGCTTGGCTGCTGGCTGGGGTTGAGCCATGACACCTCTTTAGTCATCTTCAAGTGTTAATCCACATGTGCATTCACACTATGGGTGACTATGAACTGACTTGATGCTTTCCATATCTGCCAGGAGCTGGGACTCAGAATCCTTCATTCAAACAACATCTCAGCACAATTCTGCTGAATGCAGCATCAATCCTGGATGCTTCTGTGGTGGCATAGTATCTGGAGAAAGGGTAAAACAAGTTCCAGATGGCTGCTTTGAATATACCCAGCATGAAAACACTGATTTTTTTCTCCTCTCAGACCTGAGGCTGCTAGTTTCATTCTACTTCTGGTGACAGGTGAAATCGTTTCACACTGGCTGTTACATTCTGCCTGTTATCCACCTTGACAATCTCCGGATAGCAGTGGTTGTATCCAGATCCTCTTTTCAGTGAGATAATCTTTAGATGCCTCCCTACTACATTTAAACTTATGAAAAATTCAAGAACCCTAACTCTTGGCATCCATGTTTAAATCTCTAAGGACAATTAGAATTAGATATCAAAGAAGCAGCCTGCCTTTTCATAGGGTTATCAAAGATCCTTTTCCTCTAGACAGCTCCTCCATTCACCCTCAGTATCAGCCGAGGAGATATCAATGACAGCTTTGAAGGATTATACCGTCTCTACAAGAAAATTATATCCTCAAGGATGGAAAAGCAGGTTCATGTTGACATGCACAAGCCACTCTGACAGAAACTGAGGATGGAAGTGCAGTGTTTTAACCCTGCATAGGCTATGGCATAATCCCAAACACTATGGTGTACTTCAACTTTCAGTCTTTGGCACACTGAGCAATAAGGCTGCACAGAGAGCCACACAAAATAAGGAAATTTAATTTTCAGTTGTCATTAATTCAGATCAGCTTCAATTCTAGATTAATATCAGTCTTGATCTCACATTAAGCTATCTGGTAGTTCAGGAGGAGGCCAGTAAGACAGAAGACCCACTATGATGTGAGGAAATTAAGACAACATTACTGAGATTTCCTTCCATAACCAATTGATGAGGTGGAGAAATGTGGAAAATTCCTCTCTCCAAATACAAAGTGCTTCTTTGTATCTATCATATACAATCTTGAGAAAAAAAGTCATGTAGGTGAAACCTGAAGTAATAGCAGGGTCAGTCACCATGCAAATGCAACTCAATGCAATGTCTGATAGCAGTGCAAGACCTGCTCCCATGGGATTTTTACAAGAAATTCCTAAAAGTTAGCTCTCTTGAAATTCATGGACACAATCTTACTTATTGCCCTGTGTCCTCCTCATCCAATACTGAACTCATGAGCAAGTTCTTAAAAAGACTCAAATATAAGGCAATTAAATATTAATTAAACCTCTCTCTTACAAGCACCTTACTGTTACAATGGCTGTGGGATGATTGAAAGGAAGCTAGTAAAGGAGTACTCTGTGGGACTCTGAGGACTACATACAAATCCAAAGTCTGTATTACATGTATAATAAGTAATTAAAAGATGTGTGATGGTTTTTACAGATTCTAAAACCATTTAGGCAAAGAATCAAAAAAAACAACTAAGATTTATTCACACAAGGATACCACTTCCGAATTGCAATCACCAAAACAAAAATAAAATGTCAGAGCACTATCCTCGTAAGCCCCTGCTGATCATATACTCTTCTCTATGCAACTACTGTTAGCCATTCTCAGAATTCTTCAGGTCTAAATGAATCTTCAGTAAAGGTCCCCTTGGCATTTCATAACTGAGTAAATGACATTCTCACTAAAAAATACATGCAGTTTTTATTTTTTGGGTTTATGTCAAATAAATTTTGCATATTAGTATTGAACTTACACTGTCATGAATTAGCCTGTATGTAAACTCCTTTCACATGGCTTATAGAGAAAATGGCAAGAGAAATTGAGGCATGATTATGTTTTATGCAAAATACCAACATTAAATTATTTGTATCTTACCATGAAGATACTGTCTTAATAATTCAGAAAATGCTACATGCATATTTATTTATAAAGCTTACAAATTATCACAAACTATATTGAACAAAAAACTTCCATAGAGCATAGTAATATTTCAATATATCATAAAAACCCAGTATATTTTATTCCAACCATAACTATTAATTTTACCTTTATCTGGGTCCAGCTGTTCCTGGGACAGAATACCACACAATACTGGGTTCTTCCACACACCCTTCTCTTGTGTAAGCGTTGTTAAAATGTGCAGTTCCCGGCTGCCATTTTCCATCAAGTTTTTATGAGCCACCTGAATAATAGATTTTACAAAACAAGGTATTGTTTAAAAAAGACATAAATAATGTGTCTTTCATACTCCTTTATACTTTATGTTATTAAGTTAAAACTTTACCAGACAAAGTTGAATGTATAACAAAACAATCTTAACATTCGGCCTAAATAGATTTTACTTCTGCCTCAGTTGCCTAAGATATAAGCTGAGAAACTGAAGCAACTGAGTGCTTCAAACTCACCTTGAGATTTATTAGCAGGACTACAGAAATTTCTGAAACTAAATTTTGAAATAGGCCTCTCTTTTAAAAATAGATGAGCAATTTCTCTAATCCACCTATTGTTCTGGTACAAGGTGCCTAAAGTTTATCTTCTCAAACTCTTCAGCAGCTCAATTTCTATGTACTGGAGACAATGAAGAAAATATTTTTATGAAGTTGAAAGATTTTAGCTGTTAAGATCTCACTGCATGGTTCTATGCAAATATGATGAAACAGGCTGGAGTCTTAAAAATCAATTAAAATATCTTCCACTGCACTTACATAATAGAATAAATTCTGTGAGCAGATGTACACTTGGAAGTAAACTAAATACTTCCAAAAATCTGTGGTTGAGAGTAGCAATGCACAACTTACACTGGTCCTCTAAAACAAACAAACAAACAAACCCAAAAAACAACCAACAAAATGGCTCTTTTCTTCTGGAAATTTTTCTTTTACTTTTCCTCCTGCTCTCAAGGCTGTGGAACCCCTCAGCACCAAATACACCTCTTCAGCATGGACTTATATAAGGCAATTGCTAGTCAAAATTCACTCTAAAATAATCAGCCTTTCATCTTCCTATGTTATTTAGGCTGAGAACCCTGAAGTAACTGTATCTGGTCTTTTCCTTATTATTCTTTCTCCTCTTCCCTCCTTTTTTTTTTAGTTTTTTTAAACTGTAGAGTGGACCTCCCACTAGATATTTCTAATAAATACTAAGAAGCAGAACTTTTTCCAACACCTTCCTTTAATGCAGTGCTCTAACCCTAACCAACCAGTACTCTGTGAGGGATCGAACAACCCTTCAATATCAACTGGCCTTTCATTCATAAGTTTCAAACATAGAACCATATATAGTAAAGAATTACTTATATGATAATATTTCATTTCTAAGAGTGTTAATAGTCAAAATGATATATGTCAATAGTCAGTAAGTTAAAACATGAATTTTCTTTCAACAATCTGTAAATATTTTTTTCTCCACGGCTGCTGCATGCAGACAAATGATATTACTTTCAGCAATCACTGCAGAGTACATAGGATTTCCAGCTGAAGGCCTTGCTCCTTACAGACATGCTACATACTCAATATCCCTAGGTTTCCAAACCATTCTGAAAAGTTACTAAGTCTTTATTTAATTAACTAAACTCACCTGTACAAAAGCCTGAAATTCTTCCCATTTATTTTCAGGTAAGTCCAGAGGCAGACACAGTAGAAGTTCAATACAGCTTCTGGAAGTCAAAAAGGTGTGTTATTTGAGGAAATTTTTGATGCTGAAATTGTATAATCAACAATTCTGTATTCTAATATCAAAATAGTTGTTTGAAACACCAGCCACGAAACAGTTTGCTTCCCTGAACACAAAGAAAAAGAGGTCATGAACACTCTTGCAGAAACTGTAAAATCAAGTTCTCTAAGAGACACCATATTAAAAAAATCATCATTGAATCCAACCCAGTAAAAGTCTGTGCAAATTCATGCACTTTCAGATAGTATGCAGATCAGTAATAGCAAAGTGTTTCAAGCCAGGAATGTTGGCTTGTCCTAGGTCAGGAATCCTTCTTGCCTCAATTCCAACAACCAGATATTCTCCCCTACATACAGCATCCACCATGAGGAAAGTAGGTGCTGAGAACTGGATTGGGAAAACATTTAGGCAATGAAAAATTAATACCATACGGACTGGTTTCAGTAACCAAAAAAACATACTCACAGTGCTAAACGTTCAAGCACAAAGGCTACGTTTTCACACTCAGAGGTAAGGTAAGGTCGTGCTTTAACGTAACTTCGGATAGCCACCGTGTACACCTCCAACAGAGGCAGAGGATCTTCTGAGGTCTTCCACTTTTCTGCATATTCCAACAAAGTCTACCCAGGAAAAGGAAAAAAAAACCCATTCAAAAATCAGGAACAAATGTAAGTTTAAAAATTTACACTTCTCACTACTAGATCATCTTAATATGAATTACATATTCTCAAAGTATAGTTTTTTCCTTAAAATTTACTGTTTCATTAATAACTGATACTTAAGACTCCACACAGAATCATTCTCTGATCATATAAAAACATTATGACTGACACTTCCTCCCTGTAGTAACATCATATGATTCATCTTACATTCCCATTTTCCAAATACAGAAGCCTGAAGAGCATATCATAGTTGAGGGAGTGAAAACTCATTTTTAGACATTCATTTCTACAGTTCAGTTTCTACAGTAAACTTGAAAGTATTAGTCTTTATTTTAATTTCTCTACTTCCAGGAACAGTTTTACTTTTCCCCTGCCTTGCCACTTTGAAGATACAGGTATCTCCAGGACATTGCTTTTTACATGGCTCTGAAAGGAATATGTTCTATGCATTTTAAAGACACCATTTGTACATCAAACACTCATTAGTAAAATAACTGCTTTCCTACTCGCCACAAGAATACCTACAAACATACCTACCTAAAACTCATGAGAGTGACGAAATAAACACCACCAACCAAAGTGCAGAAGACTTCATTTCAGTCAAGGCCAGGGGACTCAGACACACATTCAGGCAGAGTAGACAGTGAGGTTCTCCAGTCAACATCCCAACCACATTCCCCATGGATCGCTCCTATCATGATTAGGGGAACTTGCTGGATTACAAACTAATTCCTACAACCATGACAACTTGCATGGAGTCTGTCATATTACAACGACCAATTTTGCTGTTTGCTTCTTGAGAGGCATAATATACAGAAAGCTGAGAGTAAGAGAGAGCAGTTCTGGTTGTCTGATGCCCTGCTGAAAGCAGGGCCATTATAATATATTGTTTGGAGGAATATGTCAATGGATCTGTATGTATCCTGAAGAGCAGAGCCTTTTGGGGCAATCTGTTTCTGAGTGCTTAGAATCCCACTTATTAGGATTTTCCTCCACCAGTACCTAGAGAAGCAGTCCCACAGGTTCTCAACAGAGAGATTAATCCTCTGTTGAGGATTAATCTCTCTGTTCTCAATGGAGAGATTAACCCTAACCCTCAAACTGGTGCTAGCACAGCTGAGGGCATAACAGGTGCTCAGCCAGGGCACACGGGAGCTGCTCAGGAGAACAGCTGGGCTGGTGCCCCAGAGCTGGTCCCAAGCCTCTACTGGTGCATGGGGCTACTTCCCTTCCACCCCCCAGCTTTGTGCTCACCTTAGCCAAACTATTCTGCATTCCCCCTGGATGCTGAGCTCCCTCCCAGCCTCTGTCCTCCCCTACCTTGCTTGCTCCCAACAATTCACTATCCTCCACAAGACTGTTGAAGATGTGCTCTGTCCTCTCCTAGTTACTAATAAAGAAGTTAAGGGAGTATTTGCTCCAGCATTGAGCTATGATAGGAAGCCACAAGTAGCTGGCTGCCATCTAGACTTTGTCTTTGGGACCCACCTTCACCCACTGGACTATTTCACAGATTTGTCCATAAGAATACTATGGGAAATGAAATACTAGGACCTGCTGATGTCTGGCAGAAAAACTGCTGCTATCCTCATGTCTGCAGAGCCACCTGCTTCACAGAAGGAAATCAGGTTTGTTGATGTGAAAGCATGTTACAGAACTCATGCAGTCAAGGACATTTAGCAGAAGTTACAGTTCTTCCTTTTATTAAGGTCAGCTTTAATTAAACTAATTTTGACAACATTGTTTCAATTCTGACAAGGTTTGTTCTGGTAACAAATCTTTTTTGCTACAGATTCCCTCACATACCTGAATAAGAAACAGAACAAAGTGGCTCTCAACTCTTTTAACAGCAAATGTTGAAATTTTGTTTAATTTTTAACATGTTAGTACAACTATCTAAAAGAACTTTCTATGCTTGGGATACAATGCAACTCAAATGATAAAATGGAACTCGGTGCAAGTTTATGTGTCAGGAAGTAAGAAAACCAAATGTTAAGTATTCTGGAAAGGCAAGCCATCATACTAAAAATCAAGACAAAACTAAACTAGGTTTATTTCTGTCTTCAAATCTGCTAAGCTAAGCTAAGCTAAATTCAGCATTGTCTGTCTCTGTTAGCTGTGTAGTGAGCTACACTAGGTAATATTAAGAACATACTTAAAATTATTATATTTGGCAACATCCAAATAAATCCTCTCAATAAAAAATGTCAATTATATTGAACTGAATTGGAAATTGTTTCATGTGGTCATTTGCAATTACAATACCATCACTAGGTTACATATCCTTCACCCAAAACAAAGCCCCAAAGGTATCTCATTCAAAGACATAACAGGTAAAAAATATGCAAGTTTTGGCAAAGTGCTGCATTAAAGCCTGGTTCGGTTTTAAAGGAGATCGTACTACAAAATCAATATGTAAAGGAGTTACATACTCTATCTCTCTCCTGCAGGAGAAGATGCTTCTGAGCATCTAGTGCTTCCTACTGGAACCTTGAACCTGACTGGACTATTGTCTGTTTTACTGTAACACTCAATTTGATGCTCTCCTAAGAGCAGCAAAAAAGCACCACAGATCATGGCAGAGAAATCAAGCAAGAGCAAAACAGAGCTGAAGCATGAAAGGAAAAACAGAGTAAAACTGGATAAACAAGCTAACAATATTAGCAAACACTGTTTCAGTACCACTTGGCAATTTTGCTCAATGCACTAGAATAATGAGATCAGAACAAAGCAGTTGCCTTCAAAGAATCTTGAAAGAAACTCCAGCAAAAAGCCTCCCTTTGTCCTAATACCCTCATACCAGAAGTACTATGATTTCCATTACTGGCTTGTCACATGCAACAAGGATGCTAGTGGCAAAACAGCAAAGCTGAACAAAAAAACAGCCCAGGAAAGTATACTTTACATTCTTCACTTTTTAGGTCTTAGAGCAATGTTTTGGATGGAAAAGGCAGTAGCTTCTTCCCTTTGTCCAGCTGATACAAGTAGTCACATTAGAAGAGTGAACAGCATAACTTTCAGTTTACAAGAATGCCACAGACCTGTAAAAGTAACCCTCTCTCCTCAAATTGATGTTGCTTCTTGTTAAGAATTCACTGGAGCAACCAATACTGCACCTTTCACAGTACAGTACTTGCAGAAAATTTAAAATAAAAAGCACAGTGATATAATCCTTTTTCCTTATGGAGTAAACTTTTTCTTCTTTTAAGTGCTTTGGAATGACTTGCATTTTTGTACTGGAGAAAACACCACACAACTACTATTTGTTAAAAGAGTATTACAGCTTAATCAATTTCACACTTGCTTAAAAGACAATTCTCCCTGTAAAGGGAAAATGTGAAAACAAGCTGCTGGTGAGACTGAATAAAAGAGGGACAAACATGGTAATCTGAAGTTCAGCATAGCTTACTGTTCACATTGATTCATAGATATGCTGGGAAAATTCTTTGCAAATGGCCAAATCTGGCCAAGTAACTTCTGTGAGTAAGGTAAGTTGATATTTAGGAAGCTTATCTATGAAGTCATGAATCCTGTTTAATACTTGAAACACCATGTTACTAGTTGATGTAAATTTCATTTTGAATGTGGCCCACATACTTTTACTCATCTCCTCTTCAAAAGACCACAGCAAACAAGATTAATGCAAGCTTTGGCAAATGAAGGACATTTCCAATTCAGCTACCAAGCCAGGACAACATATCCTGGAAGTGTCTCGAAGTGCTGAGGACAAGAAGGAAGAAGAAGGGGTAAGAAAAAAGGAGGAGGCTGGAAGATATAACTACACAATTGGTCATCTAGGTGTGACTGAAAATATTCTCACCTGCCATTGCAAAGATGAGAACCTAAGGAAGAAACCAACAGTGGCAGTGGAAAGACACTGATTCGTAACATGACAAGTTACCACTGAGACCTGTAACAACAAAGTCAGGAGATCTCAAGTTTCATGGTAGGTGGTCAGCATGCTCAAGAACCTCCAGACAGGCAGGATCACCATCCAATCTGAACATGGGGGGATACTGAAGACTGCTGACCCATTATGACAGAACCCAGCTGGAATTCTCCCAGATAAACAGGAACTTTGCAGAAATACCATGTAGTCATTAATACCAGAAAATTGGATGAGAGAATTATAAAAGCAGTTGCAGAAATGATGACAGTCCAATGAAGACCACTACAACCCACATTCAAATTATTAAGAATAAACTGAAGCAAATAAAATCTCATTTTTAAGGTATGAATTCAGTAGCAGTTAGTCAAAATAGACATAATCAACAGATTGGAAAATTCGCAGAATACATCATCTTAAAAAAAGTATTTGGAGTGTTGGTGACCTGTTACTAACATCTTTTAAAAGCAGCAAACACACTGTAAAAAGCAAGAGAAGTTTGCACTGTAACATACTGGCACTAATTTCAGCATTAAATACTGCTATTTTTATCTCATATATATATATCAGCCACTTCCAAGCCATTACGTGAACTGTATTAAGCATTTACATCCACCACACCCTCCAAAAATATTTGTAAGTATGACAGATTCCCTTGTCTGGATGTCTCTAGACTATACAGCACAGCCATTATACAAAGAAAATCAAATTCATTCTGCCTTGCTTAATGAATCAGTGTTGTGCTCTGCTTACAACCATAAAAAGAAAGAATTTTACCCCCAGTCCTGGGCCTCATTAAGTTATTTATCTGCCTAGTCAGACATGCTTGTTAATCAAGCCAAGTACTGTATTCTGAGCACAGCAGCAAAAGTTTTGTTCCTCTGAGACTGAAATAGGCATTTTATTTTAGCAGCAGCTTATACAGTCAATAATCCTCCAAAAGTGGAATAATCTTGATGTGCACAATAAAAATAAGTATGTACTATACCTGTGATTTAAAATGTGGAAAATGTATAGCCACAGGTAACATTCAGACAATTTTCAATCTTTATCAGAACCCTTACAAGAATGTTGCTGTAGCAACCCACCCACCAGAGGATGGTTTACCAAACATTCTTCTTCACTAAAACTAGCCCTACAACACCAAAGCGGTGCTAAAATAAGTTTCATGTTAAAATGCAGCATTATTTACTGTTCACAGGAGTTACACGTGTATGGTCCACACCTACATGTTTCTTTGGCTCTGAAGAAGAGTCTTACCCTGAACACACCTGAATAAGGGTAAGCTTACTTAAATTTATGTAAGGACATGCCTGGGACTGTCATTTTCATTCCCTGCTACACCCAAAGGACTAGGAGGCTGGGAAAGTGGCAGACTGGTCACACAGTAGATTGCACCTCTCAACTCCAAAACCTTTATTTCAGTGACTTTCTTCAAGCACATTGGGAGCTGCATACAAAGAGTGGCTGAAGGTACTCCCTCCACAAAATAAATTCCACAGTGGCACAGGTAGGAAAGCACTAACCAAGTTCCATGCACACACACAGGTGCAGGAGCTACAGCACTTCTCAGTGAGATCACTCTGCCTCTTGCTGTTCACATGGAGCATTCCCACAGAGGCAGGGCTCCCCTCCAAACAACACCCCTCTCACTCCTCCAGTACCTGCCAACAACCAACTCATACAAAAGAGCAGCTGCTTTCAGAGGAACCATCAATGGCCTGATTCTAGAAAACATGTCAAACTTTATTCAAGGGTGGTGAACTATGGCTCCAGTTCTGCTATCACCAACAGAAATTCCAAAGGCAAGTGAGGGTTCCAGTCAAGAAAGGGTAACAGACGAAAACCAGTGAAGCAAGTCTCTCATATGAACCACACACATGATTTCAAGGCATGATGTAAAGGTATGTTCTAATAACTAGAGCCACTCACAGCTTGTATCACTAGATGATGGATCATGAAGAAATGAAAATTAATTGGAGAACCTGAATTTAGTATCATCATGCAAAGGAAGATGCAGAAAGATGCCTTACACTGTAATGAGCCTGATAACACTTGAGTCAAAAAAAGTTCCACTGACTGCTCTGGTTTAGAATTGGATGCTTAGGATTAATGGGACTGAAAAGAAGACATATAGCATGGTTTGATCCAGAGTGAGTGCCCCTCAAGACTTCATCTTGGGACCAGTGCTTTTCAGTATTTTCATCCGCGAACCAGACACTGAGATCAAGTGCACCCTCAGCAAGTTTGCAGATGATACAAAGCTGACTGGTATAGTTGACACAACAGGAGAAAGGGATACTATCCAGAGGGACTTAGACAAGTTTGGGAAATGGGTATATAAGAACATCATGAAGTTCAGCTGAGGGAAGACACACAATTGACACCAAGCATCAGCACTTTATAATTCCCCAGTACAACCTTTTACAACCTTTTCACATGCACAACACCTGTGTGCCCTTTTAACCTTTACACATCAACATTCCATGCTTCTTTTTCTTTAATGCTGTTCACCTGTCTTATACACCTGCAACTTATCAGGGGCGAGACTGCCTGCAGAACTATCTCTATTCTTTTACAATCCATTCTCCCACATTCAACAAGTCCAAGTGCAAGGTGCTGTATATTGGTCAAGGTAATCCCAGATGTGAGTACAAACTGGGAGAACTCACTGAGAGCAGCCCTTAGGATGGATAAAAAGCTGAACATAACCCAATAAGGTGTGCTCATAGCCCAGAGAGCCAACTGCATCCTGGGCTGCATCAAAAGAGGGGCAGCCAGCTGGCCAAGGGAGGGGATTCTCCCCCTCTGCTCTGCGTCTGTGAGACCCAACCTGGGGTGCTGCATCCAGCTCTGTGGTCCTCAGCACAAGACAGACATGGACCTGGCTGATNAGACATGGACCTGGGCTGATCAGGTCCAGAGGAGGCCACGTAGATGACAGATGATCAGAGGAATGGAGCAGCACTCCTATGAATACAGGCTGAGAGAGAGCTGAGGTTGATCAGCATAGAGCAGAAAAGACTTTGGAGAGACCTCACTGTGGCCTTCCAGTATCTTAAGAGGGCTCACAAAAGGAGGGAGAGAGAAATTTTGTATGGGCAGATAATAACAGGACAAGAGACAACGATTTTAACTGAAAGCAGGCAAGTTTAGATTACATGTTAGAAAGAAATTCTTTACTCAGAAGGTGGTGAAGCTGGATGCCTCATCCTAGACACTGCTCAAGGCCAGACTGGGTGGGTCCTGTGCAACCTGATCTAGTGAATGGCATCCCTGCCCATGGTCTGGAGCTAGATGATCCCTTCCAACCCAAGCCACGCTATGATTTGATGAATTTTGTACAATCAGGTTCCTCAGGTGGTCATGAACCTGATTTCACTTAAGAATGATTTTGATCTCCCAGTCCCTGACTTACAGTGAGACAATACATGAAAATGATTTGTGGTATCTTCTTCTTCCCTGCAAGATCATAACCTAGAGAAATTAAAAAGCAGGGGATAAGATATAGCCATGATTTCTTTCAGTATTTGAATAGCTGAAGTTTGTCTGTTTAAGCCTGCAAGTTTACTAGACTAATAAGGAAAAATCTCACACAATTATTTTTGCCAAAGGGAGTTCAAAAACATCAACTGCCAAAATCTTTTAGTTTTACATTTCCAAAAAGTACACGAAAAAGTGTTTCTTGTTAGAATCATACATCATTTTTCAGACACTCTGCAAACCAGACAATTCTCTTAATTTAGCTTGTAATGACAGAGATACACACATCATGATGAATTAAGCCAATGGTCAGTTCATAGCCTGAAAGACAAGGACTTACTTTTTTGAAGGAATAAATCACCTTTACCATGGCAATACTATTATCTGACAATAAGACATGGGGAGTGAGATATGATTTAAATGGATGTTCCTTGAGAACAGTTGTCTTCTATATTAGATCATGTTACAAAATCAGATCTAGTGCCAGACATCGCCTTTTAAATGCATACAACAAGTGAAAGGAAGTATTTTACAGTACCACATACTGTTTCTACCACATACATACTGCTCAAGTACTACTCATCATCTAGAAGATGCTTTCTTTTTCCATACAAACTGGGGAAAAACAAGGCTGTATGTGTTTCCCTCAGGTCATGAAATACATTGCTTGTGGTCAGCTAAAGACCAGCACAAAAAGAGAATGGTAATTCTAATCCTGACCTTTAAAAGCTCCACGCTACTATCTGCTTGCAATTATTTCAACTCTTGCTTCCTCAAATTTCTTGTGTAATACTACAGATGAGCAAGAACTACCTTTCAAATATAGACAGCTGTATTTTAAGAATGTAATGCACAGTAATAGTCTCACTCCTGCTTGTCAATGTGCAAATTACTAAAACATGCAATGCTGAGCCATGAGAAGTAGGCAACGCAAGACACTGGAGCAGTAAGGGTACAAAAATACTGCTGGTGTCTATTGAAAGTCTTCGTATGCTGACTGCTGCTGAATGTGAAGAACACTGACAATGCAGCCACGCTGACCAATGAAGAAAACAGAACAGATGATGCCTCCTGGTTTTCCATTACCAGCACAATCCTCTCTTTGTACTACAAAACTGAAGTGTAGCCCTGAAGGTAAGCTATAAGACTTTTATCATTTAAACCTAAACTGAAATTAAAACAGAAGCGTATCTCAATATTCTGTACCCTACACAATTACTCACTCCTGAACTGCCATCCTTTATCTTTTGACACTTTAAAAGTAATTTTAGTGAAGCATAGAAAAGTGAGATTTACTACATCTCTAGTAAAAAATGTTTTCCTCTTCATGATTCTGTACTTCATTTTTGTCACCTTTTGCACTGATCTCCACACTGTGCATATAATTGAAGACATGGATTAAAAAGTCTGACTAGTAGGCCCAGATAATTTCTCTCTGCTGTATTCCTTCTCCTTTGCTGGAGAAGGAATACTGCAGAGAGAAATTATTTTGGCTATTACCAAAATAACCTAATTAGTAAGATTAAAGACATTCCCCCAAATAGTAACTCCAAGGGTCTATAAACTTAAGTCAGTTTTCACTTCCAAAACTGCAACCTACCTGCTTCTCCCTGAAAAAGTATTTCCCATTCATGTGCTTCACATTTTTGACCTTTCAGGTATGGTAGTCATGAGGTACAACTAATGGCTTAGGTTTAACTATTACTCAAAAGAAAACAGAATGAGATTTGAAACTGCTGGTTAAACTTTCCCAGGGGAGTTAAGAGCACCATGAAATATTCAATGAAGTTTTTGCAGTACCCATGGTTCCACAAGGACTGTTCATCAGTACTGGAATGTGCACACAGACACAACTCTCTGCTCAAACTTGACAAGTCTCCACCAGTCACATCTTGCCAGGAGATAAGTTCACTGACAACTCTTGGGTCCAGGACCAGTATCTTAGAGGAAATATTGAGGAATCTCACATGTGTTGCACTCCATCACAGAAGCACACAAGACAACTGTGCACAAGCACAGTTCCCAGATGGTGTCACATTAAGGGTGTGCACACACATCCTGATGCTAGGGTAATCAAGTATTTTGGGTCTCACTACAATTTGGGCAGCTAGACCATCAGATACAGAAATTTCTAAAAATATTCATATATATATATATGTTTATGTAGTTGCTCCGAGACATCCAAGATGAAGACACTTCCTTAAAAAAATGAAGATATTGGTGCTTTTTAATACCAATAAAACACTGCTGAAATACCTACATGAAATATAGATGAAGAGGTGACAAGCCCTTGAATGGCAACAGAGCACGGATACTTGAAAAAGTCCTAGAGAAATTGCAAGACAGCTTAGTCCCTGACAAAGGCCCTGAATCCTAAGAGATGAAACACAAGGAACATGCTGACTTGATGCGGATTGTTGATCATGTAGCTAGGTATAGTCATGATGTTGATGCTATCGTCAGACTTAACAATAGCAGAATAAAAAGTTTTCATTTGTTTGGGTTG
This sequence comes from Hylia prasina, assembly GCA_013397195.1. Taxonomy (NCBI): domain Eukaryota; kingdom Metazoa; phylum Chordata; class Aves; order Passeriformes; family Sylviidae; genus Hylia; species Hylia prasina. The sequence goes on from VYXD01001411.1 coordinate 271,030, forward strand.
TTTTCTGGGAAACAAACCTGATTTTTGGGCTGAGGCTAAACATTCATCTCATTCAAGACAAGTTCATTTTTGAAAGCTGTATTTTTCAGAGTAAAACGGTGAGCCTGCAGCATAATCTGACTACGACAACCGTTAAAGAACTGAGCATGTGATGGAGACAGCATTGTTCAAATTCCTGGAAAGCTGATAACAGTCTACTTTTAAGGTCAATTTATGATAGTTTACAAACTAAGCTGGACATCTGGCCTTGAGTCTTCTGTGCAGTTCCAGCCCTCTGCTAGTATCATTACTGAATCCATGAAAAGTCACAGAACTGAACCAGTAAAATAGAAATAAACCTGTAAGTAAATGAACAGATCTCTCCCTTCCATGTGGAGCATCAGTCCTGGTTTGCAACAGTAAAATCATCCCCACCCAAAGAATTCAATGTAAAAGAACTCAATTAGAAGATGACTGGGATGATGGCAGGCATGACCAATCAGCACAAGACCATGCACTGGGCAATCGTCCTCACAGCTTCTAAAAAGGAGTTGCTTCAAGAGGCATTTCCAGACCATCAGAACTTAAGTGAACACAGCAACATTGCCTCTCTCCTGTAAGGAAAATGAACAGACTGCTTCAGAATAGCTTTATAACATGTGTTCTTTTTAACTAAGTATTTGAGATACTAAAAATAAATTAGAAATCCAAAATTAGACATATCTGGAGTCATACCAATACATTAGTACCAGATGATGTCTTTGTGAAGTCCCACAGCAAAGTTACATCCTAAAGGGACACCAAAAAAATTCTTCACTGTGTTAAACTACAATTATTCTCAGTCTTGATGATCTAAACCTTCTAGAGATGAAAACTATCTTTTACTTTTGTGATTCCTCTCCTTGCCTTTCTCTCCTCCTTGCTGTTCAGTGTTTTACCAGAAGATGGAGAACAAGCCCTTCATCACATAAAAAGCCAACTGCTGCAACTTTTTTTTTTTTTTTNATGAAAGGTTCCCACCTTATTTGAGGAAAGTGGAGGCAGCTAAGGAATTACTGGGATGCAACCAGTATTTACATTCACTTCGTACAAGGGCAAACTACCCAACTAAGATGTCAAATGAACAGAGTATTCCAGCAAAAACTTGAACAGTTCTTGAACTAGTTCTGCATGTCAAAAAAGCCTTACTTCTATGTCTAATTTAAACTAAGTCTACCTCAGAAACAGTATTTGTTTCTAATGACTAATGGTAAAGTCTCATGGTCATTAGATTGCCCATGAGATTTTACCATTAGTCATCAGAAATACTACAACAGATGATTTTTAAAGCATTTAAGGGTAAAATAAATGGTTACATAGTATAAACCCCATCTCTTGCCCATTTAAAAAAGTACAGGGGAAAAGGAGGGAAGAAAAACATATTAATATCTATTGCCTTCGCTGCGGTATGACAACCTTCTGATCAAGACATTCTCCACATCACCATGATCATAATCAATCTTTATTTTCCTTTCACCCTTGTCTCTAACAGAAATGCTCAAACATAACTGACCTGTTTCCATTTTGTTTTCCACTTGGAATACCCTACAGGCAATTTTACATATTTTTAGGTTAGAACAAAATTTACATAGAAAAACACAGATACTTCAAAGCTGTCCACAAGCATCAGACGGAACAGCACCCATCTGAAATACTGCTGCTATCAAAGATTTGCCATAATAAAATCAACAAAACCAGGTTTTATTTATTTAGAACACAAAGAGGTCATTTTACGTCAAAACAACAGAGCACTATACTTCTAAATAATTTCCAAAACAATTTAATGATACAAATTAAAACTGGCACTACTTAACTAATGCAGTATTTGTTTACCAAGGCTTAGTACTGTTACCTTGATTTTGTAGCTACACAAGTGCTGCAAGAATATTAGCTCTTACATGTTTGTTATTATAATACAAAACAATCCAGAATCAAACAGCACAGCTCCAGCAGAGTACAGCATCAGACTGCATATACAAAACTATGGATGACATAATCCAATGCAATTGTATTTTCTACAGGAAAAGTACTATTTAAATTATAGTTATGATCAAAGAACATCAATCTTAATTTGTACTCCATTTCCATTTTTAAAACCTATCAAGATTTTAAATTGTTGATGTGCTACTTTTATTTGAATGTGTCTTCTGAATTGTTTCACAATGAAGTTGTTAAGCAAAGTACAGCTCTAGAAAGCCAAGACTTCTTTGGCTGAAGAATCAGATGATGACGCTTTAATTCTAATGGAGATATTGACTTGTGCCCAGAAGAGAGGACTGAAGCCAGACTCTTAATTCCATCACTTACTACAAGATTGTATTTAAGCAATTGTTTTCACTCTCAATTTCTGCAGGCATGGTGCAGAGCTATCGAATTTTTTTCCCATTACAACTCCTCCACTGACAGGCTGCAGTTCCAATCTTTGCTGGTTTTTTCCCTTTCTTTTCAAACAGAAAACTCCAGCTGCTTTCACACTTTGCAAAGCCATCCTAACATCACTGGCTTCTCTATCCTGCAGCTGAAAGCAAGGGGAAGTCATGTCAAGATTAGCAAGTACTAAATCAGCAAGTCAAGACAGACTCATTCAGAGATGAAGCTCAAACCCAGAATCTAAGTTTGCCAATTAGGTTCTGCTCCACAAAAAGCTCACTACACCATTCCAGCGGAATGCACAAGGAGTGGATAATACAGCAGAAAAGAGGGTTCTGAGAAGCCAAGTCTCCAGTGAACCCATCACAAGTGGTTGTATTTCAGACTGGCATTCAGCTGGTTCCATTAACTGGATACCCATTATCAGCTGAATAGACTGTCTGCAACTGCTTCTGGAGCAGAGCGTCTGGTTTAGTTTCATCCAAAAGACATTAAAATTTCCACACTATAAAGCTGTTCCACAATGGAAAAAGAAGTGTGGTAACAGGGATGATCAGGTCACTTTCAAAGCAAACCCTGTGTCTGATCCTCTGATCCAGAGTATTAACATAATAGGAACACACTCTTGGTTCACATGTATCTTCCAAAACTGTTCTTTCCACCACTGTCTCATTCACCTACTGAAGAGAGAATTTCAGAACACTAAAAGTAAGTTTTGTTAGACCTGTATGAGCAGGTATGTTTTCATACTCTTGTCTGTATAACAGTGTTTCTCCTTCCACCAGCAAAAAAAAAGCCCATCCAAGTTCTGCTCACCCATGTATTTGAAGTGCCAACTACAAGGTAGAGCTGGTTTTTATTACTGGTACCCTCAGAACCCAGATACACAGGTATGCACACACTCTGTGATGCAGATACTCATCACTTAATAAGAACTGATATTTTTGGTGTTATCTAAACAAAGAAAACATGAGATCAAATATCTTCAAGTAGTAGTTTCCTGAACAGTTTTAAAGGTAATACATAGAAGCGTTGCAAAACTCTATCCATCTACAAACCTCTTTTAAAGATTCTCCCCCCTGACCCTCTTAATTTTTTTTATTCTCAGACTAACCAAATAAATCTAAAAATCTTGCTTATCAAACCAGAATACAAAGAAATAACTGATCTATAACTGCACCTTTTTTTTCTTTTTTTTTTGTGGCAAAACTGCAAAAATTAACCATACACATCTAGGTTTTATGCTCAAGCTCCACCGGAAAAGGAGTTTCACAGAAATAGCAAAAAATCAAGACATGCAGTAACTCATTCCTCTGTTCATACTTAAGGAAAGCTATCCTCCCTGGAGACTTTTTTAGAGACAACAGTTAAGTTCAGCATACACAGAGAGAACACGTAATTGTTAAAGAACTGATACTACCCGCTGACTAATTTTGATTTGTTAGAAAGAACTTGAACACTTCTGGAATCCAGTAAACGGAACCAACTAGCCTGCAATGAATGATTCATTTTCTCTGTCTGTGCAACCACTGCACATTCATACATATATTCAGTAGCTTATAACATATCTACATATTATGTGGCTTATTATGCAAAATACGCCGACTATCAATCCACAAAAATTAGAAATATGGAAGTTGAACAAAGATAGAAAGTTAGTAAGAACTACCATCAGCTACTTTTAAACTCTTGCCTAAAGAGATTCTCAAATAAGCTCATCTACTTAGGTCTCTTTTGTGGACTTTTTTTTAACAAAACTCATTGCAGCTCTAGTTACCATTAACATGCAGTTACTAAACAGATTTCAACGATTCTGAAAATGCAAGAGTGCACTGAGTATTTGAACTCTCCTCTCCCTACATATATTTACACCACCTAAGGCCTTAATGACTTTGATGACTTCCTACGAATACTTGCTGTAACTCTCAGGGTTGTACACCTCTAGCTGAGTTAAGACTAACTGTGGGAAGAATCCATGTCATAATCTTAGGGGTACACCTCTTTATCAACTTTCTGAATTAAATTATTTTTTAAATTAAATTTTAAACTTCTGAATTGTTATAATTAAATTTTTAGGAATTTTAGCACCCTAACTCTTCGGCACACAAACATAAAAGTTAACCATGCCATAATCCAACTACTTATAATTCAGTAGGCAAATAATTTAACAACCACAAAAAAAATCTCAGGTTTGTTCTCTAATGCATATAACTGAGCAGCAGCACTACCCTCAATTTACAGACACAAAACCAAAAGCCGTAACTATGCTGTTGGAAAATATATTTATATTTTCAAGGCAAAGTCTATGTTGGAGGAAGGTTTGGGAAAAAGCACCTCAGTAGATACAGAAGCAGAAATAGAAGAATAGTTTGTCAGGCTCTTCTACAACTCTCACAGTAATTATGTCATCTACCATCACCCTGAAAGTTTAAAAAAAAAACCCACAGGAAGGGGAGACAACTGAAAGTTAATTACTAAACACAGAACCTTCTCTTAATTGACAGAGAGATGTTTCTCTCCCCAAATATAAGTTAAAAGGCACAAGCAATTTTCATGGTTTTCATCTGGGCAGGCTGAACACACACTGAATGAGCTCGGCTTGCTAATTATTAAACTGAAAGAGGCAAAACAAAAGCGAAATTACCTTTGTGCTATTTGTCCCATTATTTTTTAGGCACTATTTTGCTTAGAATTCAAACCCCAGCTAGTTTTAGAAAAAGACCTAGAAAAACCTAGAAAATGAATGGAGAGCCTCTGTTTACATCCATAAACTATTTTAGAACAAATAGGCTATTTAAAAAAACAGTAAATAATTTCATTAAGCCTCATGCTTTGTCACATACAGTAATAGAAGATACCATTCTTATGCTTGCCTTTAAACCTTCAACATTTTCCATTTAACAGGCTCTTTCTGATCTGCTCATTGGTATCTAATTTCTCTCTTGCACCCTAACATAAGTGAACTTGCTGTAGTTATAGGCTACATTTCTCTGTATTCAGATATTCAATCATGTCTCAATTCAGTGCTAACATCCCAACACTCATATTTTAGTCTGTTTAGTTAAAAAGAACGTTCAGCAGTTGGCTATTAAACAAGCATTTCATGAATGTGGCGGGATTTCATTACAGTAAACTTTCATCCACTGCCAGGAAATCTAATTTACCTATTCTTTTAACTATCAGACTGGCATATGGGCAGATTAAAAATAGGAAGACAGCCAGAAATAACTGTCTAATCTGGAAATATGTACGTTTCCTGCAGCATAGGAGACTTAAACCTGGTTTCTCATCAAGTGAAACAAGACATTATGGTATTTCTATAGTTCAACTGCATTATTTTTGTATTAGTCATCTTTATCAGATGAATGCAACTTCTCCCACTGCTACTTCACACCCTTTTAATTCTGATAATAACTTAATTGATAATCTTCATCCTCAGTACAACGATTACTCAACTGCCATTTAAACTTGTCTATTCAACACAGGCAAATTGGCATCCCAAAGGATGCCTTCCATTTGACTGATATTTCTGGTGAAAGAACAAGGCAACATCTACACCACACTGTGTCTAATAACCACCAGTGTCCTTTTACCAGTGGCAAAGTACTGCCACTGTGTCCACACATGGGAAAGGAGAGGAGCCAAGGCCATACTTCCTCCTGGATACACTGGCAAACCTGAGCAGAACTCTTGAGGTCTTGCCATCACATTGACATGGTGACTGAGTCTGGCTGGGTATCCAAAAGCAGGGTTCAGTTGCTACACAAAATGGCTTTGCAATGAAAACATAATTCCCAGTCTGTAGAATGGGGATAATGAAGTTTCAACATCTTCACTATTACAAATTCATAAACAGAAGTTACTTTTTTATCCTGGCAATTCTCTTCATAAGAGCAACCCTCCAATGATTAAAAAAAAATTAAATTCAGATTGCATCTGAACATTTACTCTCTTCTTCTTGCACCCATCCTCGTGTTCACTGTGTTACAAAATAGTGTATTATCACAAGCTCCTGAAACAAGCACTCCATGACAGGACCAGCACTGGTGGATAACGGCAGAGCAACCTGGACTTAAGTAGCGTTTGATGCTCTGCTGCATTGACATGCCTGTCTCCAAGTTAGAGAAGCATGGATTTGATGGATGGACCACACTGTGGATGAAGAACTGGCTGGATGGCCACACGCAAAGAGTTGTGGTCAACGGCTCATTGTCCACACGGAAACCAGTGGTGCCCCTCAGGGGTCAGTACTGGGCTGATTCAACATCTTTACTGGTGACAATGACAGTGGGACCAAGTGCACCCTCAGCAAATTTGCTGAGGACACCAAGCTGTGTGGTGTGTCACCATGCTGGAGGGACGGGATGCCACCCAGAGGGACCCAGACAGGACAGAGATGGGGGCTGTGCAAACCTCATGGAGTTCACTAAAGGTTCTACACCTGGGTCAGGGCAATCCCAGACACACCAACAGGCAGGGCAGAGAAGTGACTGGGAGCAGCCCTGCAGTGAAAGGCTTGGGGGCAATACTGAAGAGGGACAACATGAGCCAGCAGTGTGTGGTCACAGCCCGGAAAGCTAGATGGAATCCTAGGCTGCATCAAAAGGAGCATGGCCAACAGTTCAAAGGAGCTGACTCTTCCCCTTTATTCTGCTCTTGTGGGACCCCATCCACAGTACTGCACCCAGTTCTGGGTACCCAACATAAGGACATGGAATTGTTAGAACAAGTTCAGAGCAGGGCCATGAAGTTGACATGAAGAGGACTGGAGCACCTTCCCTATGAACACAGGCTGAGAAAGTTGGGGCAGTTCAGCCTGGAGAAAAGCAGGTTGTGTGGAAACCTCATAGCAACCTTCCAGTATCTGAAGGGGCCTACAAGGAAGCCATAGAGAGACTCATCACCAGGAACTGATAGCACAAGGAGTAATGGGTACAAATGGAAAGAGGAGAAGTTTAGGTTAAACATTAGGCAGAAATTCTTTACTGTGAGGATGAGACACTGGCACAGGCTGCCCAGGAAGGTTGTGGATGCCCCAACCCTGGCAGTGTTCAAAGCCAGGTTGAGTAAGGCCTTGAGCAACCTCGTCTAGTAGCAGGTGTCCCTGTCCATGGCAAGGGGGATTAGGACTAGATGATCTTTAAGTTTCATTCCAACCTCTTAACACTATATGATTCTATGAATCACCAGACTGAGGAACTCCTTATTCATGATTTGATTTAATGCCTGATCACTGAATGTACTTTACCAATTCACTAAAACAATATTTGGTCTGTTAGGATTTGTCTATTCAATGGAACTCATTCTCGCCATCATTCTGAAAAACCAAAGAGGACTCCTTCCAAATTCTGGGGGATTTTTTGATACACAGGACATTGAGAATGCTACACAGATCAAATGAAAACTGCTCTACTCACCCCAAAAGACATCAGAGAGTTACAAATAAAGACTGGTCTTTATCCTAAAGAATTTTACTTCACGAAGTTAAGGTTCTCAAAGCAACAAATGCACTGTCCAGCAGTCAGCAGAGAATGAACACCGGGATTTAGTGTTTGAAAATGGATAGAACTTTGGTAGTTGTCCATGTTACATGAGTTCCTATAAGAACAAAGAACTGTATAACTAGTTCAGAATGAGTAACAATCAAGTGAGAGCTACATTAGCTAGCACAGGATTTTCCTATTTCTCTGATTAATGTTTAATTTACTTTATCTTTATACAGGAAATCATAAAGCTAGAAATATTGTATACCAGAAGACTGTACAACAGGTACAGAAGAGAAGATGGAAAAGACATTTGATCAGGCACACATTTTTGCAAGTTTAGTCAAATTTCCTACTGGATCAGGTCTACTTTCAGAGAATAATTTTATAAAGCTCCACTGCCTTTTTGACATTACATATATGGTCTTTCTGAAAGTCTTTGTTCTGCTAAGTACTAGGTGTTATTAGATTAACTCTTCACAAATGAAAGCAGTGTATTTCATCCTTAGAGGTGAACACCTGAGAAATAATACCATGGAGTTGTCTTTAATGCACATTTGGAAAGACAAACAGAAAAAAATATTTCATACCTTAAAAAAGAAAGACTTGCATACTTCCTAAAACCTGACACATTAAGCTGTTAACCAATGCAAAAGCGCATACCTAATGAAATGGGAAATGCTATCTCAAGACAGTTTCAAGCCATACTGTTTACCTGTTATTTAAACTAAAATTTGCAAATTGTACATCATTATAAAGAGGTGGGTGGCCTAAGAGCCTCATGCTAGTTTCCCCCATGGAAACTATACAAATAAACACACTGTATTATGATTGCACAAGGATATGCATGGAGGCCTTTAAAAAAACACCAATTAAAAAATTTTGACAGATATAAATCAATGCCTGGAGCACTACTTCTTGAAGGTATGCTCCCTAAATATGTAATTTTTAAAGAGCTCCTTTGCCTTGTGTGCCTGTTTAGGTAACGTACCACACAGAAGAAACAGCAGACTAATGTCTCATAACTGTTGTAGTTTGATCCATAACTTACAGAAGTCTAAAGCAGAAACAATGTACAACATATAGTACCTCAGCAACAAGCCTAGAGTACAAGAAAAGGATGGCATTTAAATGGCAGAGTAAATGGAAAAGGCCGTATGAAACTCCCTAATTCTTACTCATGATGGAAGCAAAGACCTCCCAGAAGAGCACTTCTTTGTTTCACTTCCTTCCCTCAAGACCTGTGGTTTATGAAGCATTCATTCTCTATCAAAATAATAATTTTTTTAAAAAATTAAAATACATAGAAAATGGACTGAACACTTAAATAGATATCTAATATCATTAGTATGAAGGTGAGACATACAATACAAATATTTTGATAGAATGAGATGCCCTACTGGATGTTAACATACATCCACTCCTCATACAGCCCTGCACAATGCTTTCTATAGTCAATATTCTATGTTTTTTAAACAGTGAATCTTCAATAATTGCAGTTTTAGAAAGCAACCCGAACTTAATATTGATATACATTGTTCAAAAATGGGGAATAAAGTTTGGATTTCTGGGAAAAGGTAAAGGCAGGAATGTATGTGTCACTACAAAAAGTTATACTGGCACAGATGTGTAGTTGCTGCTTACAGCCAGCTACAAGTAAACTGGAATCTACAGGGAGGTCTTCAGAGGTTTTTTTCAAAGGGATGAAGGACTATGTAAAGCAGAACACCTCTCAGTCTTTGAATGGGCAACAAGGATCAAGGATATTATGCAGAACTGTATCCACATGTCATAACCTGTGACTAACTTTTCACTGGAAGCATTTCTGAGAGAAATGGTGGTTTGCTGATAGAAGGGGTTTTCTCCCTAACTTCAGTGAAGGCATCAAGTACCTTAACTCAGCAAAATACATGCGTGGGGGTAAAACTATGAAACTAAGTATCTATTTGCTGAACTTATATGGAAAGATGACCTTTTGTCCACGCGCTGAAGTTTTAATAATTTTTATCCCTCCATCTGCGTTTCAACATCTTCTTAACTACCTTAATTTGTTACTCTTCAGAGAACTCCACTGTTGTCTTGGATATTTGTATTTGGAGGGAGAAATGTTTATAACTTAAATCCTAAGTCTTAGATAGACTGTCACTTTCTTACCAAATTCTTATTAGATTGCTACATTGCCTGCAAGTAAGAACTTCAAAAATCCCATACATTCCAAGGATATAGCAACAAAGCAAAAAGGAAAGGGCGAAATAGGAAAAAAATAACACAAACATCATTTAACAAAAACTATTCTCAGAAGTAAAAAGTAGAAAAGAACTGAAAATAGCATTAAAAATATAAGAGTTGCTTCCAACAGAAGGAGAATATACTACTTTTAATTATCTACATGGGATACAATAAAGCAAAAGAGTCTTAAGCTATAACAAGATATTAAGTTATACTACAAGGGCAGGCGGAAGAAATTATTGTAAAGAACACTGAACCAAAATGTGTTATGTAGGAAGTTTTTTGAATCTTTTTTAATGGATAGTTTAGAGAACAGATTAAACAAGCATTTGTAGCTATAGCTTACCAATAATCAGTGCTGCTTTGGAATCATGGTCTACCTGGCTTACCCCAATCCAGGAAAATTTATTAATAAAACCTGATAATACAGATCTCAGAAGTTCTAACAAAGACCAGCTCCAATCTAGTATGATGCTGGGTCTCAATGCCATTATTGAGGACAAGAATTAGAACATTTATGCTCATTGATTAGATTTACTCTGAACAGCAAGGGTGCTTTCTTCTAAATATTTTTTATGCACACTTAACTGGATAGGTACGCATACTGTTTTATTTGAAAACAAGACAATTTCCCTAACTCCACGTAGTTTAGCTTAAATATATATATGTACACATATACATCACGGGGTTTTGCTTCTATCTACCTCCCCAGTCAAAGACATAATGTGACTGTTTGACATAGCAGGTCTCACAGTGATGAAGTAGCACAAAAATGCCTGAGGCAGCTGAAAGTCTGCATGACCTGACACAGTGGTGACAGGTGTTTCTCTTCATGCACTTGGGAATCTGTGTGGTGTACTGTATTTTAGCAGATTCCTTGCGATTTTTGGCAGCTGTACATCTCTCCCTGAATAGCAGAACATCTGGAGGTCACAGGTATGAAAGTAAAATTACAAGCATTAGAAGTTATAATGGGAATCTTGCACTCATGGATTTAGAAAAAAATAGGAACTGTGAGACCAGAAGCAACACAGAATGGTAGAGGCAAATGTGTAAAGACAGAAACATCATAACAGAAACTTTTAAGTGTTACCTCAGTGTAAAAATCACTCACTGGACTCAACAGAAAACACTACTTACTTAAAGAAGTGGAAGCTATGAAATTCATGCATACCCAAAAAGAGAGACACCACCCAAAAAGAGAGACACCACTTGATTAGACAGGGCATAACTGAACTGAAAGCTCAGAAAATATCTACTTACCAACAAGTACATTGCACCAGTTTGTGCCTGTATTATGCAAACATCACTGTAAGCTGATGAGCCAAACAAAATCTAAGGTGGACATCCACCTATCCACTCAATGAAGAGTTTGATGAAAGTTGTCAGGAATAAGAAATCAGGAGTGATATTAAGAAAAAAAGGAAATGTCTTCATATTTATATTAAAAAGGCAACTGATGTTTTGCTGGTGATGTTTCTCACTATCAGTGAATGCTAATCTTATGGTCACATCACAACAGCAGGTGTTCAATGAAATAGCAAAAAAACATCCTTCAAAGGCTGCTGAGGTCTTTATGCACAGAATTACTCTTGGCAACAGATCACACTCTAACTCCTGCAGGAAAAAATAAAGCAGGCTACTGAAACACTTCCTTGTCATTAGATTAAGACAGACTCTGGGTTTAGATAAATCCAAAACATGTAAGTAAAAGGTTTAAGAAAGGCTTTATTTTAAATTGCATGGATAGAACTAAAGATTATTTCTGTCATCTCGGATCTGAAGAGGAAGTTGAGAATACAGGGACTAAAAGTGAGGAACACAATGATGGTTGAAGAGGCTTATGGCACCAGAAAAGTTGTCAAGTCTGTGATGTAGAAAACTGAATGCCAGTTATTGTAAGATTCATAGGAGAATTTATAGGAGAAAATGTAAGACTAACCTCCAATAAAAACAAATAATTTGTGAAAAGTACTATACAGTGATTACAAATGTGTAATAATAATAGAAAAAAGGTTTTTATGTAGAGACATAAAAAGCAGGTCTGCTTTTAGGAGGGACATCTTAGATTACGTATCTCTGAATATTACCAATATCTACTCTAGCACGACAGCACACCCCAAAAAAACAGGGTAGGACCTTAAGGTCCTAATACATCACTAGAACCTCAGCACACAGTAAAAATCAGCTTAAAACAGTAGGAACAAACTATGCAGCCAGAGCACAGTTACAAACATTTTTTCTTTAAAAGATGTTTTGGGGTGTCTTTTGAAATGCCCCCAAATTTTCATTACTCCCCCATGGCCCCACTTTTCTATCATCATTACACCTTTTCTGCAACTAGTGTTAAGAAGATTCTAGGTTACTACTGGGTAAACTGCCAACACTAGAAGGATATTAATGTGTCTACTAACAACTAAGCACACTTTTAACACATAATCTTTCTCATAACAGGCAGACATGACAAGACAACCAAGAAATGAACAAAAAGTGATGACAAAGTTATTGAGGAAAGGCTGTACAACCACCCAAATAGTGTCTTATGCTTATATAATATAGGCCACTTTATGCTGACAACTTGTACATTAGTACAACAAACCTAACCACGTTACAGTTTTGGACAATTTGTACCACAAAGTACAGCAGAAGAGAAAAAAAACAACCCTTAGAAGCAGATTCAGGAAAGCGATGAAGTGTCAAAGTAACAAAGGAGGGAAGACTCAAAAGTCAGCTGTAGAAAAAGTCAGAAGAGGTAGAAGCGACACAAAGATTTCACAACCTAGTGACAACAGAAAATTTGTTACCAGCCTGCAATCTATACTACCAGCCTGTATTTTTTTATTTATTAAAAAAAGAAGTACACTGTGTAATGACAACTGGAAGGGAACACAGCCCATAGTGAGGAGCTCTGATATACCCACCAGTGGCACATTCACCTAGCTCTCTAGCACAAAAACCCAAACATACATTTTGGTGTTCTCCAACTGAATATAAACAACTGGTCACCTTTAAGAGCCAAGTCTGAAAATAATCTAATCAGGCACTACTGTGTAACAAGAGCAGCAATCTTCTTTGGACCACTCTGAATTCTTGCAAAATTTACACTTGCAATTTTTAGTCACTACAGCTGAAGATACTTGTTTTGTCTGCCACAGTCTGCACTCATATAGTTTGTGAAAACATAATCGTTTGTCAAGGATTTGCTCATTATCAAATTGCAACAGAAGAGCACAAGTCACAATTAAAAAATCATTTTACATGCACCCATATGGATGTGATTTCCACTTGATAACAATAAAAATAATGCTCTCTATTGCATGCCGACAATGGAGAAACAGAACCACAATCACACAGATCCGGTACAGGATTAAGGTCCACTGTATAATCCCCTTAAAATTTAAGAATAATTGCACCATTTCACAGAGCAATCAGCAGCAACACACAAGCTTATTTATAGCTAGTGAAATACCACATAGAAAATACATCAAAGTAAACTTTATTCTTACAAGAGAAGACAACAGTTCTATAACATTTTCTGTCAAGGTACAAGGGTCTTGTTTTTCTGTGTTTTTAACAGTTGTTCTACATTGTCAGGTTATAAAAAGTAAAATACTTCAAATGGAGGTATTTCAAAACCAGATAAAGGATTTGGCTGTAAACTCCACTTCATTTAATAAGCACAGAATACTTAAATCCTTTATTTGCCTTTGAACCTAAGGATCTTTCCATGCTTTACCGCACATTATTTAGCTTCCATCCATTTGAAAATAAGCTTATTTCTTGAATACTGTTACTCACTTCATTCAAAAAAAATAAAACTTAATTTATGGTAACAAGCTAGGTGGTTGCTGGGCTTCAGAGTGACTACATGGCAAAACAAAACAAGGACACCAGACCATTCAAGATCTGTGCAGTTATTACATGCCTAGAAACTAATCATAAAGAAAAAAAAAAGCACGTGAAATTATATTGAGAGAAATACTAAAATATTTCTTCATTACTGAGCTTCTAGACCTAAGACATGATATATATTCAATTTATATATATTATAAATAACAACTCTTAGTTTCATGTATTTGACCAAATCCTTCTTTCATGCATATATTTTCAAAGACTTTATTCTAGAAAGCATGGCAAATACCTTTAAACTATTATCTGAAAGAGATTTCTGATATGGCTTTTATATTACATGGTTATTCTACAACCTGTGTCATGCAGTGCAAACTAAGTAGCTAAACCTACTTTCTGAAGCATGAATACTATTTTGTGTCAGCCCAAATAAAAGATTAAAACTGCAGAAGATGCTGGATAAGTATTCTAGCACCACAAGCACAGGTGAACAGATTTAAAGAAAAACGCCTACTGAATCAGTACAAAAATACTTGCCTAACAACACTTTTCAATACATTAAGCATCTGTTTAGACCCCTGTTCAAAATGTGAAAAGCAAGATCTTTCAACATTGAATGGCATGTCTCAACCCTCAGTGTTACACATCAGCCTTCAGTCTGCAAAAACTGATATGGCCATACTATAAATCTTGGTATGGAAGGAACAGTAAGTCATTTCAAAACAGCATGATTTCTGAGTCAGTTTCTACACAAGTGATTTGTTCAGTGAGACTTGTTTTTAAAAGGTTCATGGTTAAGAAACCTTGTAAATTTGGGCCTTACAACAGACTTTTGTAACAGTCGTTACAGTAACAAGAAGAATATTCACACTTGTTAAACTTTAAATCAATCAATCAACTCTTGAAGCCACTCACTAAGAACACGTAACCACAATTTCAGTGATAAATCTGCTTTAGATATCAGTAATCCACTCTGTACATGTCAAGGATGGTGTCTTCATTCCCACCTACCCAACACTACTTCAGTTCAATGAACAGCTCATTCACAAGTCAAGCCGGAGCCAGGAAAGGCAGATTTCCACCTCTCGGTGTATAAAGTTAAGAAAGCAGGCACAAAGATAAAACAGACCAAGAACACACTGATCTGAACCAACATCAACCAAGCTCTCTGTGCTTAATCCAACGCTTCTGTGCATCAACGTGGACATTCTAACCACGCACAATATGATAAATTTTGACCAGAGAAAAAAGAATGTGATACATGAATCCTGTACATACAAAACAAAATAAAACTATACTTAAAATATTTAGTAGCAAATCTTCCTGGTTACAAGAAAGTAGAGCCCAGTTTAATCCAGAAGAGACAGATAAGAAAGCAGCATGTTACAATGGCCACCAAGAATCAACTCTTTAGGAAACCAGATACAAAATCATAAATAAAACACATTTCAAACTAACCATGTGAATTCACACTTATCCATTCCACCTTTCACAATTTCCCTGAACGTCCATGAATGGGTGACAGTAATATGTAAACAAACACTAACACTTGTATCAGCCAGACTATTAAACAAAGTAAAGCTACAGCAGTCGTGGTTTCTGTGGCCTAAAATATTTGAGAACTTGTTTTATACACGGGGATGTGCCTAATGCTCTCCAAGAAAGGATATATAAGAGAAATCAAGGCCATGTACAGACATAGACGTGAATAAAACGGTCTGCTTTTTTAGCAGTCTGTGGAGCTAGTACCACAAAGTTTGTTTAGGAACGAATACTCAGCAGAGTCACCAGCTCAGAAGAAACACCTGCAAACAAACCCTGCCTTAGGACCAGCCCAAGCTCCGGGAAGCGGGCCTTTTCCCGACGGCAGATTACACACAATGGTGCTTCAAACAGTGCCGGCTCGGGAGCCCTCTCCCGAGGTGGGATTGCGCTCCCTTGACAGAGCGAGCAAACAGGGATCACCACCACAGACTTCCCACCACCACCTTCACGTTCCTAGGCTGGCAGAAACTCTACTATCCCTCCAGGGTACGATAGGAAAGGGAGCGGGGGGAGGAAGGGGACACAGAGCAGGAGCCCCGCGCCGAGGGATCCGGGACGGACTTCCAGCTCCTGCCCAGCCCCTCGGAGGAGCGGCGAGCCCCCACCTCCCGGACCGCCGCCTCCCTCCCTTCGCCCCCAGGGGAGGAGGGGTGTCGGAGGGACGGGGGGGCCCTCGGTCCGCCACCGCCAGGAACAAAGGGCCCTTCGATAAGCCGAGCCGCAGAG
>VYXD01001411.1:287443-312782 GCA_013397195.1 Hylia prasina
CGCGGCGCAAAGGACTGGGGCCGGGGAGGGGGCGGGGCCTCCGCGCCTCACGTGACGCGACGCCCCGCGCGCTGGGGCGCGCCCCCGCGCGGCCACGTGATGGGGCCCTCCCCCGCCCGGGCGGCGACGCGTTTTGGCGGCAAAACAGCCGCAAATGGCGGCGGCCTCGGGAGCCGTGAGCGGGGGCCGGGCCGGTCAGTTTTTGCCGCTGTCCCTCGAGTTCAGAATCACTGAATCAATTAGGTTGGAAGAAGACCTCTCAGATCATCGAATCCAACCTATAACTGGGCACCGTGATGTCAACTAGACCGTGACACTGAGGGTCACATCCAATCCTGCCTCCCACCTGTGAGCACCATGTGGCACAAACCACTGCTGGACGGGCCATGACACCACTGAGGTTTTGTGGTTTGTTGATTACCTCACCTTTCTTCCTCTGCAGGAAGTGTGTTAGCCTCAAGGATGCGGCTGAGTTGACTTCACACCTGGATTGTCCTGCTTTTATAATTGGAAATGGGAAGTGCAGCTTGGCTCTTCAAATGAAGCAGTCAAGATCTGGAGATTCTGGAGCCCTTGCATGCCGGGCCAAACACCCTCTCACACACAACAATGAAAAGCTCCAGTGATGGACATTGTCCATCCCTGCCTCTACTAAATTAGCTGAGGAGGCTCCTCCATCTCTCACAGGTGTTGGAAGTACTGGAGATGGGCCTGAGGCATTGATTCTGGTGAGAAGGAAAGCATGGATCTGATGGACACTGAATTGGTTTGGATACATGTTTTGCAGTCTTCTAGGCTGCACAGGTTGACACGTGTTGATGGGTTCACACTCTTCACGTTGCCAGCCCTCATTGCGGAAATGAGGAGTAAATGTGTTACAGCAGTGAGAGCCCTGCCTGAACTGAACTGAATAATTTCTCATAGCCAGCCAGCGCTGTCATAAGCTGGGCATTTCACATAATCTGAAAAATGAAGAACACTGGTGCTTTACATGAACTTAAATTGGGTGTCTTTTGTCTGGAAGAGACTACCAGCAGACCCCTATATATGCCTTTCAAGTCTTGCACTGACCCAGGTGTAACTCAATATCCCGTACCTGTTACCCTATCTTGTATGACCGTGGGATTGATTTGATGTTCTCTTTTTTTTTTTTTTTTGGTCACAAAAGACAAATGACACTACGTACTTCTTGCATGCAGTTGAAAGTTGAGGCATATGGTGAAATGAACACTAAATCAGAGCTGGGAAGAAAAGAGGTTCCTTCAGGACTGCAGAAATGTTAGTCTGCAAGTGGAGACATTCACAGTGATAGCGCTGAATATGCAACATTTTGGAGACAGGCCTGGGCATCTGATCCAAAAATGACCACATTTTGGGTCATAGCAGTGAGCCCAAAGTAGTATGTTTCTAATTTTCCATACAAGCATCCAAGTAGATATCTTAATTGTGACTTGCAAGCCTGAAACATTTCAAGTTTGTTGACTTTTATTGCACAGGAAATCCATTCTGTTACAAGCAGAAGAAGAGAAAACTTTCAGCTTTTCCATTTAAGGCTTAATGTAATATCAGGAAAATCTGGTTTGCATGTATCCCTCGCTACCAAACCACCTATAACACAAGTACTACTCAGTCATGCAAATGCTAGAAACAGTGGCCTGAAGACCTATTTATTCTTTCTCAATCACTTTATATATCTGCAGGATCTAAAATATCTTCTTTTCAAGATAATTCTGTCCTATACTGTGCTGTTTGCAATTATTTTCACTGAAGTGTGAACCACAATAGCCCAGTTGATAGTCTGCCCTTGCTTTAGCTTGCTGTACTGTTTCTGTCTGGGCCTGGCGGTGGTGTTCTGAATTGAGCCCGGGCCAGGAAGGAAGGAGAAAGGGAGTATGGGTTTCTCGCTCATGCCAAAGGTTAGCACTTGGAGAGGGTAGAGTAAGTGTTGTTTGTTTTGTTCTCCTCAGGATCAAGTGGAAAGTAGCCTGTCCTTCAGCTGTGCTACCCTGAAGAGGACTTGCACTTAAACCTCCAGGGGCCTTGCGCAAGGGAGGACTCCTGTCTTTAATCATGACTCACAGGCAGTTAATTGCTAAGCTTATATCTAAGAGACCCAGAAAAGAATTATTAAGTAAAAGGAATGACCACAAGCAGTGGTTAATAACAAAGGAGTTATTTTTTTTCTTGACAATAGTGATAATGTGATGACAGCAACTGAGTCAAGCATGACTATGGCCTGAGAAAGAGGAAAAGAAGAGCAACTACAAGGCCGTGTTATTCATCCTGTATTTGACTCCTGACAGAAGTTACGCTGTGGTGGATAGAGCTCATGGAAGAGAAGAGCTGGTGCTTGATGGAGACAGGAGAAAGAGACTGTGCAGAGAGGAGGTTCTCTTCAGATACCTGTTTTCTTCATGGACACATGGGGCAGACTGTGTGACAGTGGAAGAATGTAAGAGAGAGGAGGCTTACATTGCAGAAGAAACATTGACTCAAATTGTAAATATAGTCAAGTAGCCCACTTGCTGTTAAAACAGAATATACAGAGAAAAGAGAAGCAGATGAGGAAGATGCGTGTATTAGGAAGGAATTAAATTAAAAGGAAGGGTGAAAAAAATGAACTCAACCAAACAGTCCAAGGAACAAAGATGGTGAGAAAGAACAAAAAAAGGATGGAATACTGGAAGAGAAAGGACCTGAATTTACACCAGTTCAAAGATAGAATTTTTGTTAAGAGGACCTGAAAGGCTTATTATTTGGGTCTACTAAAAATAAAGGTTTATGATGAGGGCTTGTAGTAAAGCATTCCTCACCACCAGAAATTTCTTTGGGGTTCAATTACACTCTTCCCTGTCCTCTTATTCCTGCTGCTTCCTTGACTGATTCATTATTTCCACAGTGTGATGTCTTCCTAGCTCCATACTTGGATTCTCATGTCTCAAATAAAGCTGTCATTTAGAGGAGGCAGATCAGATACTCTTTATGTTTTGGGATGTAGGCCTGCTTAGAAATACATAAGAGATAAAGGAGTCTTCATGACCTAAACTCCCCTGCATGTAGGTTATTTACCTATCAGTTGTTTGGAACAGCTTCAAATACAGAAAAAAATTAGTCTCCCACTATTTGATTTTAGGTAGTAGAAGAGGAAAATTGAGGAAATAGTGCAAGAAGTATCAGAAGTTAGGGCTGGAATAGTGATGACAGTGTAGCTTACAGTGTATGTAGCCAGTAGTTGGGGGAAGGACAAACTCTTCCGGGAGAATGTCATGTTAGCAAGGAACAACTGTGATACTTGTATATCACTGGAGCCCTGGCAACAAAACTAGATCTTTTAGGGATAACAGAAGATATGACAGAATGAAGATTAGGATGAGATCATACAAATATTAAAACACTCATGGTGTTTGGGAAGCTAAGGGAATTAATGGAGGATCATAATTTGCAGTGTGATAGATATTAAACAAACAGCGACAGGACAAATAAAGTAGAACTTATTACTGGGAAAATGTGTCAAAGCAATTCTGTTAGAGAGCAGGAAGATGTGCTGGAGATGTTTGGCTTCATGTCTGGAGAGAAATAGTTTTTGGAAGATTAATTAGGCAAAATACTACTTGGAACAAAAGTAGGTTGATAACTACAGTTCTTAATTTCAAAGGTCAAACTTCAAGAAATCAAGGGAGTGAGCTGGTGATGACAAATGCATCTAAGTGGTTGAAGACTTGCATGTGGAAAAAGTTTGGCAGCTGCCAAATCTTGCTGAAAAAACATATCTGTAATTCAAATCTCAAACAAGAATGACAGTCAGTCCCAGCTTGATAAATAGCCACTTCAAAAAGGTTATTGGGAACAATCAAAAGCTTGAAAGGAATGGAACAAAATGATTACTTGAAAATTATTAAGAAGGGTAAGAATAAAGTGAGAATTTTGAGAAGCTCAGCTTCCTTTACAAAGGAAATTAAAGCAGAAGCTAATGAGAAAGAAGATATGAAAACGAATGTTTCCACATTTGAGATGGAAGCAAAAAAGCCTATCACATACCCTTCTGAAACATCAGAAAATATTTATTTATCCAGAAATTTCCATTAATGATGTAGGGGAAAAAAACAAGCTATAATAATGAAATGTGCTGATGATACAAAATAGTGAGACAATTTCAATAGGAGAAGGATCAAGACTAGATGACCTTCAGAACCTTAATAACAGAATGGATTAATTTTAATAACATAACATGCAAAGAGACTGATAGCAATACTTTCTGCTGGGGAAGAACCTCATTAGTTGGAGGTAAGAGTGGGTAGGAAGTGCTTGTTGTGTTTGTTGAGGATGACCAACTCATAGATACAATCCAGCTGCAAAAAAAGTTACTAAAATCACATGACATGCCAGGTCAGCTATTTCTATTAGATACTGCAGATAAAAACATTGGTCTTATCTCATCTGAAACGATTTATGCAGTTCTGGTCACTGTTATTCAGAAAAGATGAGATCTCACTGCAGGAGGTACAGAGAAGGACTCAAAGAATGATCAGTAAAATGGAGAATCTGCTTCATGAGAGGAGAATAAAAATGGTTCATTTAGTTTAGTGAAACAAAAGGTGAAAAGAGTAATTTCAGTCTGGAAACAATAAAAGTAAGCATTAGTTCAGGCAAATGCTTTTCAAGCTGAAGGATGGTAGTGTGTGAAGAAAAATGGGTTAACTGATTATTGAATATGTTGAAACAGACATAGCTATCATGTCAGACAATAAATAGTGCTATTTCTGAGGCATCTATGTGTTCCTTCACAAGGTTACAAAATAAACGTCATGAAAATGGTAGAGTGGTAGATTTGCACAAAGGGAGCTGATAATGAAAATTAATTGCAAATAAAACATAAACTCCAAAAGGGGCAAGAAAGTTAATCTTGTGTAGTCACATCTTCCTTAATGATGCTGCTGCCTTTTGTCAAAGGGCCCACATTCACCTATATTCAAAATCACTGATATAGCTCTATATATTACTCAGTAATCAACATAACGTATATGTCTGACAGCAAGAAATAAAACAGCTGAGCAGAGTCTGGTCTTAAGTTGTCTTTGCATAAGCTGGGGGAAGAAATGGGAAAAGTTTTTGCAATATCCATTTTCAGGTTGGAGAAAGGAGCAAATTAATGATGAGGGAGGACAGCACATTTGAAAACACAGCCTGGGATATAGCTTGAGCTGGTTTTTCAGAAGGAAATTTTACAAAATGTTTTCAGAGCTATCTTAAAAGCAAGGGAGTGGATATGTTCTCATTTTACATAATTTAATACAAACCACAGCTAATACCTCTAATTAATGGTCCCTTTCTACCTTTCCAATTGTGTTTTCTGTTTATCATTTTCCTTTGTTCGCTTCCCAGTGCACACTGCCTGAATTCTCAATAGTTTAATTCTCATTAAGAGAATATAGCAGAGTTCTAGCTATACTTAAAAGAATTATTAAGAGAAAGAAAGAGTGTCTTGGAATGTGTGTGTTTTCCCATCACTGCATTCTTTTCTTCATTCTCTTCCCCGTTTTGCAAAATTTGGCTTTTCAATTGGGAGGATTCCACATAAACGCGCCTTTTTTTTTTTTTTTTTGGTGGTTACTTTAATTTTGTGTCTAAGAACTGACCCTTTTTCATGAGTATGGAAGAAAGGGATTGGGCACCAGAATAGGGCAGGTCTTGTGAACAAGTTGGGGAGGGAGAGGAGGGAGAATATTTAAAATAAAATCTGATTATCCTGATAATAGATAAGATACTTGTAGGTGTAAGGTCAGATAAAAGAACTTTTTCTTTTTTTCATGTTGGTTTGCATTCCTGATTCTTCATGATTTAGCTGTTTTATAACCAGTTAATTACTTAGCAGGGACACCCAGCTATTTGCTATGATAAAATGTAAAACTGCTTCTCAATAATGTTTTACAGCAACACATTTATTTAAAAAAAAAAGTTTCATTGAATTTTCCAGCAAATTAATATTGAAAACCTTTGATAAAATATAGATGCCTATGTCAATAAAAGGAAAACATGGTACAACCTGCAAGTGGCAGGAGGAGGAGGTAGAAGGATGGACTTTAAGAAGGGGTATTATAAATTTTCTGTAATCTCTTACCATACTCTGATGATGAACTGCATATACTGCCTGATACAGCCATATTCATTGTAATCAGATGATAAAATCATTGCACACAAAAGGAAACCACTGCAGTGAAAATGAAAAGATGGAAATTTAATGAATTCTTGATTAAAAATGATTTCTTGGAATTAAATCAAAACCTCATTCTTATAGCTGAGAGTTAGTCATGGGAACAACAAAATGCTGAAAAAATATAGCCAGTTAAAAATTGGTTTCAAACTATGTGTTTATCTTCAACAGCCATCCCACACTTTTCATCTACATTCCTTATGCTACAAATTTTCCTCACTCAGAGCCTTAGATTTACTTACAGTTAATCCACTGGTATAGTGATGGAGATTCTTGCTGGAATGCATTAACTTCCTCTGTTAAATCCTCCCTCAGGCAAACCTCTTGAAAAATATTTCCTTTGTCTAGTACACACAGTTTAGTACCTCCTTTCTTATAGTGAGATAGCAATTCTTTTGCAGTGATTTATGCATACTATTCAAATACAAAACCTGCATTAAATTATATTACATTAAAAGATCTGAGACATGCATGCCATTACTTAGGCACCATTGTGCAAGGAAAAATGTGGGTCTGATCCTGTTGCTGTTCAAGCCCCTGCTTACAGAAACAGAAAATCATGGTGATGTGGACTTGCAATCATGTAGCAATAGTGGGTAACTTTTGGCTTACAAAGACCAAACGGGCTTTCAAACTCACTGATGACCACGTACACCTTTAGTATTTTTATTAATCATACAAACAAAGTTGTTGTGCGGCATTTCAAAAGAAGTAGGCTCAGGACTTCTGGGGGAAAGATTTCACAGCCTCTAAAATAGCTTGTTTAAATGGTTCACAATCTGAACTGTGTGATTGAATTCATAGTATTCGACTTAAATCCCTGCTGGAAATTCATCTGATCTTTGTTCTTCCTCTAGCTGTCACGGTGGAACAATAGCCACCAAATCTTTTATGTCAGCTTACTACATTTTTGAGTGCCACTATAATACCTCTCCTTGAGCTCTTTATTTCGCAATTTACTGCCCTATTTCTAAGCCACATAAACCTCATTCCTTCAGCTTTCCTCACAGCTGGTATTTCCTACTTTCCTTGCTGTCATATGTGTCTCATACCCTCAGCGATGGACTGCAATTTTTATTTCTTGGAGCACAGTGTCCAGTGCCCAACTCAGTTCTGCATTTCCTGGGACTTTGCCAGAGCTAAGTGGAATGATTGCTCTTTGTGTCATCTATTACATTGTTGGCTCTACTTTGTGATCTCCCCCATTGTTTTCTGCCTACACAGTCGTTTCCTATTCTATATTTAACTTTCTGCCCTCATTAAATTTCTCTTTCCAAAGTGTTGTCTGGTTTGTATTTTGTCTGATTGATTTTAGGCTGATTCTTCAAGACCCATTTTTAGTGCTATTTCCATCCTTCAAAGCACTTTGCCACTCTACCCAAGCTGATGTCACTGCCAAACTGTGTCAGTGCGCTCACACGCCATCACCCAGGCTGTTAATGGATGTGGGGTATAAAACTGTTCCCAGGATGACGCACTGTGGGACTCCTCCTGAGAAAGCTTCCCAGAATGACAACAAACCATCAATTACTGCACTTTGTGAACAATTTTACAAATGTTGTGCACCTACGGGGTTGCTGCTTACCTCTGGAATGCACTGACATGGCTTACTTAGTAAAATGGTGTGTGGAACAATGTCAAAAACTTGTCATTGTCATGATGCATCATATCTGCTATTTGCACTTATTTGTTAAAGCAATTATTCTGTCAGAGAATGAGATTAGCATCAGTTGATACAATTTTTCTCATGACTAGCCCATTTCAACTGGGTTTTAATAATTATCATAATCTTCCATGTATTTACAAATTTTTATTTAATAATTTGTTTCATTTCAGGCAATGAAAGGTTGACAATATAAAATGCTATGTGTTCTCTATTCTCTCTTTTAAAAATAAGCATTGCCTGTATACTTTTCTATGGTTTGAACCTTGCTTGCTTGCTGTTATTTCTTGAAAATCATCATTAATGATTCAAACATCAATTAATTCTCTGAACATTCATGGTTAATTTTGTCACAGCCCACTAATTTAGCCACCTCTAACTTTTTTCCTCCCTAAGTATCCGTGGGATCAAGGGTTGGACTCTCTAAGCTTGTACTAGACAATCCCAATACCATTCTGCAGCGTGTGTGCTTAGTGTCGAAAAACTGCTGTAATCAGCAAAGCGTGTGTGCTTGTGTACACCCCGCTCAGCCAGCGTGTACGTACGTGATTAAATGCCTCTGAAATCGCTGGGATTGCGACATTACCGAAGTTAATGGGACTTCACACCAGCGCCTCCTCTGCAAAGGACTTCAGACTGCTCGCTTGGGGGCCTGGTGTGATCCCCTGCCCTGAACTGTGTTCGAATGCTGTTGGAAATGGTGTCTGTGCACACCGGGATGGTTGGAAGGGCGTGTTGTTGGGGCGGGAGCGCAGAGGTGAGCGGAGTCACGGCTGGGTGTGGCGGGGTGTTGAACCCGGGCCGTGCGCCAGCCTTGCCTCAGGCACCGAGTCTTGGCTTTGCCGCGGGCACATCGACGGTGTGAGCTCCACCCCGAGCAGGGAAACGTGTGCTGGGGCGCCTGAAAGGTGCTGATCCTGAGTACGGCAGCGATCCAGCGGCACCGGGTGCTGTTGTGAGTCGGATGACAAGCCCTGCTTCTCGGCTGAACACCGTGATTCAGATGTGGCCGCACGCTGCCGTGTCTCTACTTCTTTTGTGACTGAACTGGTGTGTTGATATGGGGCCATATCACACCAGTGGATATCCTGGACCCATTTGGTGCCCTGCAGAATGCCTCTGGACCATCTGTTGATACCTGCCTTGGCGTTTTTAAACTTGTTTTCAGAACCTTGGTGTCTGTAGTGATGCGCTGACAAAAACTGTAGTGGTTGAAATAGGGAATAGATGGAGTAAATTTAGGTGGGCTGCTAAAAGGTGAGATTTAGGTACTTTGGGGCTTGTTGTCAGCCTTATCTGGCCAACAGTAAGTATCTGAGGTGCAGCTGTATGTGCTTACATCTGAGATAGATGTCTAGGTTTTCCTTATAACCAAGGAGAGTGGCCAGTTTATCTTGGTTTGAGATAGTTGCCAAAGTAGGCCTAAAAGCTTTTGATCCTGAGGGAATCTAGAAAGTCAGTTCAGCTGTCTGTCTGGCATTGCAGTTGCCTCTGTCTCATGAGACATATCTCAGGCTCATTTAAGTAAACTTTGCAGATTATGTGTAACCATACCTTCAAAGACACATTCCAAATGTGGTAAATAATGAAAGTATCAGTCCATATCCATGCACACTTCCTCCCCCCCACACCATTTCCTTCCCACTCTTTCCTCTGCATTCAGTTTTATTTTGTTAAACTTTAATTTGTTAGACTGATGAATCACTTACTCCATGGTTAGCGCTTTCTCATTCCTCATTTGTAGCTGGCACCGATCACAATTTTGTATGTAGGATTTGGTTGAGTGGGAGGGAAAGCATGTGCATAGGATTCATATTTCTTCTTGGAAACATTTGCTAGACCACCACCCAGAAACTTGTGACCCAGTACTGGTTCACAGACAGCAAGCTAAGTAAGTCCAACATAAACTGATGGTAACCACTGAGGACTTTTGTACACCCCAGGAAACTGAACCCATCACTCACTGCATTCATTCCCTGTCCTGCAAATTTGCATGGAGCAATTCTGCAAGTTGTGTTCTGAGGAATACTAATCATATGTTTGTGAGTACTAATTCATGATTTGCTTAATATAGGTTTTTAAAGCATACTGCTATGGATGTCAGTCTGAAAAAGTTCCCAAGAATGTTTCTTCTTCTGTTTTCACTGCACATTAAAGGAGCATTGGTGGAAGACTTAAAGCAAACAGCCAGGAAACTGTTAAAACAGAAAGATATTGGCACTGAGCTTTACTTTCCCTGTCAGAGTGAGCTGATTTTATACACACGACCCTTTAAACCAATAAATCAATGGTAAACTTGTGACCTTATTTGCTGTAATGAATCTTTTGTATTGCCATGTTCTGCAGCATATCAAACAGCAGCAAATCTGGTTTCACTGGCCAGTGCACCCTGCCTGGTTCAGTGCTGCAGCAAAGCTCTGTTTAAATTAAAAATGTATGTTTCAGCTTGACAAGGCATATCAAATGTTAACATTTGTTCCCTTGTCATGCTTCACTTGGTAGTATTTGGTCCTAGCCAGTAGAAGTAGCAAAGCTGTACTATCTCAGAATTTCCCACCTAATATCTAGATATGGCTTTTAAAATATTTTTTAAAAAACTACCAAAACAACTGTAAAGGATATTAGCAGGAAAAAAATACAGTCAATTAACAGGTGGTGACATTGAAATGTTTTTATTAGCTTGCTAGCCAAAAGGTCTGACTGCCTGCTTAGAGAAGCATGTACTGCACTCTCAGGTATCAACATCATGAAGCTGGAGCTGAAGGTTTAATTTAAAGATTTTGTGTGGCATTTGCCAACATGATGTTTTGCCAGTCTGTAAGTATCTGCCTCTACCAAAGACTCTACAAGCTGACAATCCTCAATATGTATTTCTATGAATTCAAACCTAGTATTGTTAAATGCATTTTGTGTTAGCCTGTGGACTTCTTATGCCTATCAGACATCAGTCGTGGTGAAGTTATTCCTACCTATGAATAACTCTCTAGGAAAATGATTGTGTTCCTGAAAGTCTGCTGCACTGGCAGCACCATCCTTTTGAAGGATACAGAGCATTCCCTTCTCAGTATCAAGCAAGCAGAGTCTTGGTCTGTAGTTATACTGTCTAGGACCACACCTGATGGATAAAAATAATTTGAATAAAAGGATAGCTTTTGCTTCGGAGAATTTTCAAGCTAAATACCCACTAAAACAAGAGATTACAAAGAGCACAAAGAAAAAGAATCTAGGAAGCAATTAGCAAATAAAATCAATCCTCACTTTCCTCCCCTTTCTAACCTCCTGGATATGTTGTGGGAAGTTACAGAGAACTTCTACTTACAACATGTCTCTTAGATTGTCTAACTGCAAAAGAAAAAGCATGATTATATTAATTCCAGCATATTAGACAAAACATTAAAGATGCTTTGCACTGGATTCATCTAGTCCATTGTGAATATCTTAGAAAATGGATATGACTATCTAAGCCAGCTTTCTTTACCTGTCTCTAACCAGTGGAGAGAAGCAAGCAATTGTAGAGCATCACCCATTTTATTCCAAAGTGAGAGCTAAGACAGAGTAGTTGAATGGCACCCTGAAAATGCCTGTGTCTTTCTACTGACTACCAGAGCAACCAGCATGGACATTGGCCATATGTACTGCAGATCTCTCAAGTTGAGGGGGTTTGAATCCCACTGTGGTAGCTTTTTTCCTTCTGTGCACTTGTGTAAGGGTAAAATATCAATAATCTATACTTCTTGACAGCGTACTGCTGAAGTGCACACAGAATGTTGCATGAACAAAGTAATGCTTGAGTGTTGTAGCTGGGAGTGATCCCCTGAAGCATTTCCTACTGTATTTCTCATGTCTGAAAAGAGGACACACACACCTCATCTAGACCATCAGAACAGGAGAGTTTATTCAGTCATTTCTCAGCTCTTTCATTTTGTGTTCTAAACTTAGCATAAGAAATAGCATGGATCACAAAATAATATAAAATAGCAGATCTAACTTTTTTTCTGATTTTCAGACTGCCTTCCCTGCTTTCTCCCTCCTCCCAAATTTACAGCTTAGACCTTTATAGTCTACTTAGATAGACATTTAGCCTAAATTTGAGATGTAAATTTAATGGGTTGCTGGCCCCTGAGTACAGCCATGTAATATTGTTGGCAGCAAATGGTTACTGTTCTGCTGTGTGAGAATGGCTAAATTTCAACAACGTGGGAAATAAACTCTAAATATCCAGCTTTCAAAGCACTGTAAGTTCTATTTTGAAGTGTTATTATGTAAATGTAAGCCCTTTTTATTTCTGACAGACAACTGTACGGAGGTGGGCAACACTGGCCCACTTTGCCTTCCAACATGGCATTAATTAAAACGCTGTAGCCCATTTTCCATGTGCTGACTCACACCAATAGCCAAATACCATGTCTAATTTCCTTTATTAGTTGCTCTGATAGTCTCTGGCAGATGTGAAACAAATGCTGTGCACAGTTCCTCCAAAGGGCAGGTGGCTGTATGAAGGGATTGCTTAGACATGATCACCACTGTGAGTGAAGGAAATGACCTGCTGCACTGTGTAGACCTAAGGCCTCATCTGAAAAATTCGGTGAAGCCCAGAACATCAGTTTGACATCTGATGTCTTAAAAAAATGCCCAAGTGGGTTGAACTGAAGGAGTTTAGGGGAATGATTTTAATCCCCCAAATCCCCCAAAGTATGAGATGGAGCTCTCCAAGGCAGGGGACCATTATCTGCTTGTTCTCTGTGTGGGTTTCTTAGATGCTGCTGCAATATGGAACTTAAGTATGGTGAATTTTTTTTTTTTTTTCAGCCAGATTACCTGGCAGCCAATTTTCTCTGTGCAGTGACAGTAAGAGAGGGTAACAGCAATCTGGTAACGATTCTCCTGATAATGTGATAGAAATAACCTGTTTTCTTCAGAAACCTTTTTCCAGCTAAGGTTCTATGTCAGTGCAGTTTTTTTATTATCAGCAATGTAGGCTGCTTCTTGCTTGCTGCAATTTGATTGCAATTTGAGGAACTTGAGCATTTTTTCTGCTTTCGTTTGTAAAAATCAAGAAATACAGTTCTAGGAAATGTGAAAGCAATTAATAATATAAACCTCTACTAACAGAAGAGGTGATGCAGTGAGCATATGAAAGCATTCAGATTTGGGCTAGAAAAGGATAATAGCTAATTGTCTGAGCAATTATTACAGTATAAGATAATGAGAGTTGCTGAAATAGCTAGTTGTATAAATGAGACATCCTGCATTATTGATCAGGCTTCTTTGTTTTAGCTGCACTAAAGGTATGCATTTCACTTTTACATGGCTGTTTAAGTCTAAACCTCACATGCAATGATGCACTCATATGGTCTGGTGTGTGTGTGTTTTGTGGGTTTTTTTTTTCAAGAAAAGGGATAAATGTTGAAATATGTTTAAAGTAAGGCAGCATTATCCTTCCCTCATGGGCTACCCTTGTGGAGCTACCCTTGTGGTGCAGGAACATATTCATTGACATAATTGGTTTGATCAATAGTCTATGTAGTCCATTGGTTTACCTGTCTGATAATAAATAAATTAATTATAATTACTGTTTCTAACAAACCTGTTTACTTCAACTGAGCAGCATTATACATCCCAGGAATGGATCTTCCTGACCTTGTAATCTCGTTTAGTCATATGAGGTGTAGTTACTTTTATTAATTAAAAGTAGAGAATAAGAATATTGAAATGCAATCTCTAAAGCCCTTGAACTTAAAACTACACGTTAATGACATTTTGTTTGCTGTCCCACAACGCTCTGAGAATTGTAATATTATCTATTCTAAATTTGCTCAAAGGAATTGGATTTCAAATAAACCTATTCATAAAAGAAGCATGAAAACAGAGCAAAATAGGAGTCATCATCCTATTAATACTGTAAGTTGCCTAATAACAAGCAATGATTAAACATTTTGACCTTGAAAATCACAGTAAGAAAGGGGAAAAATATATCTATTTCTTATAATCTTTCTGATTTTCTTCAGCAGCACAGTTTTTACTGAGCTTGCATGAAGTAATGTTTATTGCACATATTTCTGAAGTGCCATAGTCTGTAATATTAATTCCATTAAAAACAAACAAACAAAAAAGTATTACTGAACCTGCTTTACACTATGGTTTTAGAATAGGAGAGGTTTTCAGTCAATTATTTATGTGCAGTATGTACTGAAAGACTTATTATCTCAGAATAATCAATGTTTGGCTGAAGCTTGAGAACACTAATAGCTAATCTTAAAAGTCTTGATTCAGTGTCATTTGAAATAATGGCAGAACTCCTGTCAATTTTAAACAAAGGAGGCTGAGGCCAAGAAGTATTGCTTTGAGAGATAATTTTAGATAATCAGTGGAAAGCACCTGTAAAAGAAGAGAAAATTTGACTTTCACTCTCTGCATAATACAGTATGAAGTATTTCAGCGGAAGGGAGCTCCTAATGGTGTGTATCTGTATTTTCTATTGCCTTGGAGGGGCTTTTTTACATATATGAATGTATATATTTGTGTACATGCACATATATATGTGTTGTGCTGGTGTTACTGTCTCTGGGAATAAACAGACAGCAGCTGAAAAAATTAGGATCAAACTGAGATGGAGTGGGGTGACTCAGTGAAATACTGAAATACCTGCATGTCTTTTTGTTTAACACTCAAGTTACTTCTTCTGTTCCTTGAATCCCCAGCAATTTTTTTTCTCTCCAGTACATGCTTTCACTCATTCTGGTTGTTCTCTCCTTTCAGCCACCCTGATCATTTGCTTAGCTTAGTGCAGAGCGACTTGGGATATGTGGGATCCTCTCTCCTCCTGGGAACATCTGGAAAATCGCATAGGAAATGAAGGAAGTGACACCCAAAATGCAAAAGATAGTACCAGTGCTTCAGGATGCCTTCTGGTGCAGGGTCTGGTGCAGGCTCTCACCTGTGGCTGCTGTTGTAGGGCAGGGCTGGACAAAGATATCAAGGAGGTATTTAAAGATCGCAAGGGAGAAGGAAAGGGGAGTTTCTGGCATTTGGTGAGCATTCCATTCTCTCAGATGGAGGACTGCTCTTTTCTTATTTTACACAAATGATGAAGGGTGGATTTTGGCTGCATTTAGAGGAATTTTTGAAATGTAATTTAATTATTATTGAAAAAAACATCCTTCAAAGTTCAACATGCTTGTCCATCCAAGCCAAAAATGCTATCAAAACTCATTTTAAAGGTTTTTCCTTCTCATTTACTTGTCTGCAGGAATTGGGAAGACCAGTAAAGAAGGCAGGCATGAATACAGCAGTAATTAAAAACCAGAAGTTAAGTGTGCTCTCTACAGTCTTTTCTGCTGGGGTATGGTATAGTAAACCTTGTATTACCCTTATTAAAATAGGCAGATTCTGTTTAACAATGCTAATACGTAACCACACTTGGTGGATGTGTTTCTGTTTATTGATAAAGTGGACTTATTTTTGAATAGAAGCATTTGTTTTCTGAAGCAAGAGAGCCCTTCCCCAGTCTTTTGCAGACAGTGCTGGGTGTCTGTGCTGAGTGGCAAAGTAGAAAAGCTTTCCTCTAGCAAGGAAGAGGCAGCATCAGGAAGCAGCCTGCAGATAAGCAGATATGGCTAAGTAGGGAAGTAGGACAGATACCCTGAGACAGCATCTGGCAGAGCAAGGGAGGAGACGTGAACTCTCCTTTCCAGAGACAGCCAGAGAAGGAGCTGTAGGGACCCAGCTCCTAGAAAAGAGCCAAAAGTTCTGAAACTAATATTTAGGTTCTGAGCTCACACTGATTTCAGCTTTAACAAGTGCTATATTTAGTGTCACATATGTTCCTTAATAGAATCCCAGTCCAATTTAGGAACTGGCCTCAAGGAAACTTGAAAATTTTATCAATTTGTTGCATTTTTCCAGCATAGAATGGCAAAATACTGATCTTGGCAAAGCATATTCGATTATCTAGTTTGGGGTACATATTTATCTATATTTTCACCCATATGCTTGTATAGACCTTAAAATCATGGTATCAGTGTGGCAAAAATGTGATGTGAGAGTATTGCTAAGTGATTTAATAAACTAGAGGGTGCCCTCTCCCCCCAAAACAGTAAGACAAGTTCTCTCATTTCTCATTCAGTCACACATTAAGACAGATTTGACCAAGTATTTTTAGTTGGAGATTTGCAGCAGCTAAAGTAAGAAATCCTCTTAATAAATATAGGAGCTTTTTTTAAACTATCTTTTATACCAGTGTAATTCCACTGATTTCACAAGACTTTTTCCTAATACATTCTGGTAGGGAAAGAGTAGCTGGTTGTGGACACTTATTTTTCTTTTTTGCTGTGGGAATAATAACATTGTCACTATGCTTGAATCTTTCTAATGAAATAAACATTTTGCATATCTTTTGCTTTTTACTAGTAGATGATTTGCTACTACAGATAGGTAAGTATCAAATATATAATACAAAATTTACTTAATTTCCTTCTTGTGAAGATAGTTTTCTAGCTTTTGTGAGGCATTACAAGCCATCCTGGCTTTCCCAAAGGACTGCAAGCTGAGGTGAGTATGAAATGGGCAGGACAGAGACACTCTATAAACTTCAGTAATTTTCATCAATTTGCTTTGAATGACAAGAAATACTAAGCTGTTTTCCAGAGAAGCACTTTTCAATAAACTATGTTTACCAATATGTCTCAAATTTCAACTGTATGCTTGTGTTATTAAATGAAGCAAAAACTGTGGGGAGAGAGACTTTTTTTTTTTTTTTAATTTATCTTTTATTAGACCAACACACTTTTTTGAAAACAAAACAAAACAAAACAAAACAAAACAAACCCAACAGGCAAACTTACAAGTGCAGAAATCCATCTTCAGATGTGAAACAGGAGCCAATTTCAAGCCAAGTGTAGGCCGGGGACAATTGTTTTGAGTTTAACTTCGTTACAGTGATGAGCTGAACAAATGGAAGAGAAAAAGGTGTCTGACACCTTGAAGCAGAGGAGATTGTTAGTGAAGGCAGAGGTGATAAAGGTTGCGATAAATGTGTCTGAAATAGCAAATGGAGTCGGGGGGTGTTGCTGTTATTAAAAAGAGAGTCAGGGCAAGGGAGAAGAAAACTGAAAAGCAGAAATCTACAGAGGTGCAATTCACCAAATCTAACCATACAATAAACATTTTGTAAGAGACTGTTTTGCGAATAAAAGCCTCATTTTCATAGGAACACGAGAAGCTGCAGGGGGTCTCTTTAAATGTCCTATCTCCATCACTGTGTGACAAAGCAGGTGCTTAAAAGGTAATTTTTAGCCTTTGGATGTTTAAGATTTTTTTGAAGCTATAAAACATTTATAAATCTCTCTGGGTAGGACAGTGAGCAGTCCAAGGTAGCTGCCCTGGGCTCTCAATGATGAAAAATGGGCACACGATAAAAGTGGCATAATCTTATACTGAAATAAACGTTTAGGGCTATTTCTCTCCATTGTCTGTAAGGGCAATCCAGAGTAGAGTAACTGGGGTTTAGGCACTTAACTTCTGCAGTGAACTTTTGACATCTGAAGTGGACCTCCCTCAACTCTCCAGGACTTGGAAACACAGCAGGGTCTTGAGCACCGACCCAAGGCTGTCTGCATTGCCAGGGGCTGTTCCCAAAACGTGTTTGAATGTTGGCCTCCTCTTTGAGAAGAGGAAGGGAAGCATCCAAAGGATTGCGAGCCCTGCTGTACCGCTTGGCCTCGGTGCCAGAAGGCGTATTTAGCCAGCATCGACACAGACTCTGTCACTTGAAATTGAGGATTTACAAGTCTCTAAGCTGCACTCTGATGCAGTTTGCAGAAGTGCCGCCCTTGGACTAGCTTTATTCTAAAAACAAGATGAGATTCTGCCAGAAATGTTACTTTTATAAAGGTGACCCTTCTACATTTCTATGTTTATCCATGCATTCATTTTCTGGGCATTAAACTCAAATGGAGAATTTACAAACTAATATTTCTTCTAAATGTTTGTATCAATCCCTGTTGCTCTATTTTTTTATTCTCTGCTAAAGTGATGCAATTTCTATAGTAGTGTTTTATGGTGTTTTTTTAAAAATAATATTCTCCGGTTTAAAAAGAAGTGTTAGAAAACATTAGTAATTTGTTCTTTTGTGAAAATGAGCTGAATGTTTTACTGAAGACTGCAGCAAAAAAATGGATGTTTCATGTTTGAGTTCCCCAGGAAACTCATACAGCACTGACTCTGTGCTCTCAATCTGACCTTTTTGTCATTATATAAGGAAAAAAAAAATAATCCTTATGAAAGTCAGGTTGAAGATAAGATCAGCATGGTGGGCTGGTAATTACATAAAGTGATGTTCAGTCATTAGAGAAAATGTACAGTTGATCCAATGGCTTAGATGTGGGCGAGGAATATGATCTAGCTTTTACTGGTATAAAAGAAAGATACAACTTTTTCATACCTCAGTTTTGGGAACTTACCTCCAAGCATTAAGGACAGCTCATCTTCAAACACAGTCCTGCAATTTCTCTGATTTATTGTTGTCGAACAACGGAGGTAATGGTTTTTTATTTTTTCATTACTCTTACAGAGAAACACTTGCATATGTTTTGACATTCTCTTTCCCTTCTTTTCCAAAAGTTTCCTTCTCCTTCTGTTCTGTCGAAGTTTTTGCTTTGAACATTAACTTAAAAGTCGCTTTGGCAGTAAAACATCAATGCTTAGAGTTAAGCTTACTTTGTAAGTAAGAGAAAGTGAGGCTCTAGAATTAGATTGCAGCTAAACATTGATACTTTTTGATTTTAGATTGGGTCCCAAACTTCTTCATTAGTAACTTTGTGTTTTTCTCCTGCTCAGTGGTGGCAATGGCTGTCAAATATCAAACATTACACAACCTGTGGTATTAGCACATCTTTTAGAGTCTTTGAAGAAAAAGACAAGATATTGTAAGAAATGAGGTGAGGATTTACCTGCTGGGAAAGATTTAAAATTACCATCTTTCCAAAGAACTCCTGAAATTCAGGCATTATGTATTGTTCTAGTAGCTTAAGAAAGATAATATTTAATAGAACAA
Source organism: Hylia prasina (assembly GCA_013397195.1). Lineage (NCBI taxonomy): Eukaryota > Metazoa > Chordata > Aves > Passeriformes > Sylviidae > Hylia > Hylia prasina. The sequence goes on from VYXD01001411.1 coordinate 306,371, forward strand.
AGTAGAAGCTTCCTTGGATTTGATCGTGAGAGGAAATGAGTGGTGAGAACATTAGCTGGGTTAACAGCATGGGCACAGTCAGAAAATTCAAGTAAGACCATCAGACAAAACAGCTGCTGCTCTGAAAAAGTAGAGAAAATCACATCTGTGGTTTATTGACAGGTCTCTTTGGTGGTTTTGGTATGAGCCTGACAATCCAACTCAATGGAGGAAGTGCAAAACTGCAATTTCAATTCCTCTTTTGGTTAATATAATGTAAAAAAACCCTTCCCTCTGGGATTCCCTCAAGCCATCACAATGTACCAAATTATAGCATTATGTCTTCTTGAAAAAATTAGGGTGAAGGATGCCACAGTGCCTTCAGCAAAAAATGTGAAACACAAGATAATCTGTCTAGGGTTGTGGCGTTATTCCTGTGGCTGGCTTCTTTTATTGGAGCCCCTGAAGCATTTAGGCTATCAAAAGGCTCAGGATGATGTAGAGACAGATCATTTGGAAAAGTCTGTCTGTCTTATGCTGGTGCATGAGAGCCTCCAGCTGACTTCTTGCACTCTGGGGTATGTTCCCTTGGATGGAGCAGGGCTTAATGTTAAACTGTGGAACATTTGCTGTGTGACATGCTGTGTGCCAGCAGTCATACTCCCTCTAAGGGATTGTAAAGAGAATATACAGAAAACAATCTTTATAAAAGTGCTTTATTTTCTGTAGGGAGGGATCCAGCAATCCACTCTGTGTGGCTCCACAGATGCTGTTGAGCTCAGTTCAGTTCCCAAAATGTTTGGCAGGACCTTAAGAGGTTGTGGATCTAAACAGTGTGAAGGACCACCTTTCTCCTGCAGACACAGCTTACTCTTGTTGAAGGAACAGATCACAGAGGGCTGGCAGCTGCTTATCAGGAACCTGACAGCCATGTTCAATGTTTCCAAAGCTTTCAGGAAAAGTCCAAGCAGAGATAGAAAACTGCAGTTTTCATAGAGCCACTATGCATGCCTACATGCATACACTGAACTGGCTTTTGGATACCTCTTCTAAATGCTTATTTGTAATGGTTCCAAAATTGTTGCCAATGTTTTTTCTTCCTGATTGTTTTCAGCTGCTTTTAATTCCTTTATCCTCTCTTTTCTGCCAGCATGAACTGGCTCACTGGGCAGTTTGGAGGGAGGAGGTTAAATTACTTATACCCAGCACCCAGCCTTGCTGCCTGGTAACCACCATGTTATCAGCCTTTCTGCTTAGCTGGGCTTCAGATCATTCTCTTTCCTCTATTTTTTTTCTGTCTTAATTAAGAAGATGCTTGTTTCCACTGCCTTCATTCATTGCACTGGAAAACACTGTGTTATCAGTTTTGCTCATAAACTTTGTTTCTTTCCACTTTAGTAACCCCCGTCAAGGCAGGAGCCATGTTCTTTTCACCCTGCCATTGGTCTCAGCCTTCAAAAATGTGTGTATTTGTATTTCTAGAGAGATCATGGATTGCTATGGGAAGTATGCAGCTGTCACATTGACCATTTTGTCTGTATTTCTACATCTTCTTCATACTTTCCCAGATGGAGAGTTTCTCATGCAGGGTAAGCTGCTTTCAGCGTGCAGAAATAGAACAATTATAAAGAGTGTTAATTAAATTTTAATATTTTACAAATGTGGTCAGAAATTTTATCATTTAGTTGCATTTATGGACAATGAGGGTATAATAAATCAAGATAATTTCACTATGAGCATGCCTCCTATTTCTTCCCTAAATCTAATTTCTCCAGGTCAGCAATGTCCCAGATGACCATGTCCTCAAGCTGATGTGGGTAACCTTAATCCTTGAAACAGTATTGAATAGAAATGTTTGTTTTCTTGTACTCCTGCAATCTCAATGACAACATAACATTACGAACAGCAGAACCACAGCTTCTCCTCATAATATGCTGAATATTTTTCCTATGTAGATTCCAGAATATGGGATGCTGGTGGTGTAGCATTTTATGGACTACATGTATTAGATTTTAAGGGTACTTTGGAGGTTGCAGGGTTTTTTATTTAGACTCAAGTAACATATTAAAAAATGCGATATACAAAAATCATGGTACCACCGAACATTTGAAAACTCTCTATAACAGAATCTTACCTGAAAACAGGCAATGTTTAAGAAGCACTACAAATCCTGCTGGTGCTTTTAACTATCTACACCTAGTAGGAAGTTTTCTAGGGATAGCTAGTGCTGCAGAGACAACCCTTCTCAGGTATCAACAAAATTGAAAAGAAAACCAGAAAAGATCCAGTAGTGCTTGTGGTATTCCTAGAAAGCCACAGCCTAGTTTTACAGCTGGTGCCTGTTGCAGTGTTGAAAAAACATTAAAGAGGAGAGCTTTGCTGGCTTTGCTTTTCTGTTCTGCCGACATCAAGCAGCAGAATGTGGCTTGTGCTTCCTCTTATGGCCTGCACTTTCCCTTTCTTTTTGAAAATGAAAATACAGCTGGAAACCAAATAAAATTATCTTCCTTATATTTTTATGGCAGGTTGTCCAGAGTGCAAGCTAGGGGAGAATAGATTCTTTTCCAAGCCAGGAGCACCCATTTACCAGTGCACTGGGTGCTGTTTCTCCCGTGCCTATCCCACTCCAATGAGGTCCAAGAAGACCATGCTTGTTCCAAAGAACATTACGTCAGAAGCAACATGCTGCGTAGCAAAGGCTTTTACCAAGGTGAGGGTGACAATGAGATCTGCTTGAGCTTCTTTTGGAATGCAATATTAAGCTGAGGCAGTGAATAGTAAAGGACATGGTTTTGCTGGAGGACACTGGAGGGAAGAATCCTTGGCATTTACGTCCTTTGTGCCTTGGTTCTTTCTTTTTTCTAAAGAAGAAATTAAAGCATCAACCAGTAGTAATCTGATATTGAGGTGGGATGAGGAAATTGGTGCAGTGCCATTGAATTCTATGAAACTGCTTTTTATCATGACAGCTGCAGCTCTGGTGATAGCCCAGTCCCAGTACTTTCAACTCTCCTGGATGTGCACCCTCCCCTTGAATGCTATGCAGTGTGTATTTGATTTTAATGAGTTGATTGTCTTGTGTCTTTCTGGCACAGACAGGAGTTCTCTGAGAAGGTGTCTGATCAATACTATCAATTACATATATGGGAATGAGGGACCAAAACCATCTGTGCTCATTAGATTAATTGAGATGGTGTTTTACTTTTTAATAGTATACCCAAGAGGGAACTGTAAATGTGTGCAAGTACTGTGAGCATTTAACATTCATCTGGTAGGTTCTTTTAAAGATTCTTCTAAATCTGATTATTTTGGGAGTGACTCTGCTCCAAGTGAAGAAACATATTTTATATAATAAATGGTGAGCTAGTTGAAACAAGCTAAGTTGTCTATCCTATGGTGACCTGAATCGGGCTCATTAAATGTGTCAGCTAGAGGTTCAGCTGCGTTACCCACTCACAGATTTGATATAACCTAGGGTGCTGAAGTCACATGGGTATGGCTGGCAGGCACAGAACCCATGAAAATGTTTCTAGAGTGACAGCTGGAGGCTTGGTGAGATCCCCTCTGACCCCTCAAAGGGCAATTGGCAGCTCAGTGGGTGCAGCTGAAGAGAGCACTAGGTCTCCACTGACTGTGATGAGAGCCAGATCCCTGACTTTATGCTGAGCCAATCCTGTTTCTTCCCCTGAGGAGAACATAGATGTTGTTCTACATTGACAATGCTAGACCTGCCCTGAGGCAGCAGCTAGAGTTTGGTTAAGATTAAATATAAAGGTGACTCTTGTGTTTGTTGCCTTTGTGTAATTCCCATGTGATGTATTTTAAGGACACTTTCTGATTTCCCATAGATTAATTACTTAACACTTGGAAAATTAGACACTTTAAGAAGGGTCCAAGTTAAAGAGCAGCAAGTTATGTCACTATGCATGTCACTGCTGAAAACCTTCACATTACTGCCCCAAAAACAGTGATGATGCAGCTTCATAGGTTGATGTTGAGGGCATTCTAGTAAATGTACCCCAAAGTACATGTATCCTGTGTACTTTGTAGTTAAGAAGAAGTTTTCAGACATATTTTACTTGACAATGCTGTTTATACTGTGCAGCTAATCCTAATTATTTGTTATTTGTGTGTGTTTTCTTTTTTTAAGATTACCCTTAAGGACAATGTGAAGATAGAGAACCATACAGATTGTCACTGCAGTACCTGCTACTATCATAAATCCTAAAGCCTGTCCCTTTGTTAATGGTCAAGGACAACGGTGAATGGAACATTTGTTTTTCAGCTTTTATAGCACCACAGTGTAAAACCGTATGTTTTCTGCTAAAGACTCTAGGTAGACCTCTGGATAAGATAGATGACTATTTTATTTCTTCCTTGCTTCTTCATGCATTTAAGTAAGTGTAATTATTTCCATTAGGGATAAAATACAGCACTTGCATGACCAAACTGGATCTATTTTTAAAATAAACTGTCAGTTAAATCATCAACGTTTATTGAGGAAAAATGGTGATTTATTAGCCTAACAGACTAAGCCAGATTCTGACGCAATTAAAATTTCTGGATTTTTTTTATGGGAGGGAGAGGGAAAAAGGAAGAGAGGGATGGGAAACTGAACAGAAGAACTATTTTCCCCTTATTCACTTAGTGATTAGATTTTTTTTGAGGATGCAGTGTATTTTTCTCCTGCTTTTCTTCCCATTTTATTTTACCTAATGGGCGGAAAGTATAACAGTATATCATCTATGCAGAGTACTCTCTCTTTCTATGTCATCTTTTATATTTCTCTGAATTTAATCTCCTCCCATATAGACAGGCAAACGATGAAAAACCAAACATTATAAAGAATTTTTGTACATTTTCATGTAGGAATGGTGGGATAGAGTAGTCATACAACAGTATTAGCTGTTTAAGCTGTTTACCTTTTTCCTGTCTTCATCAAGGCACAGGGCTTTAGTAATTCCCAAATGCCTTCTTCTAGACCCAGGTATATCAATGGAAAAGGTAGGGAATGTGTTAGGAGAGAAGAGGACCACAAAATATGTACTCATAAGACCTGACATTCGTATCAAAAACTTGTTTAGTTGTAGTGGGTGCATCGGGGGCTCTGGAGGAACTGCTCACAGGTCTGAAGCATGCCCATGGGAACTGAAGTGAATGGATTTCCTTGCTCTTCAGCCTAATTTCTGGGATGGGAACATTGTCCTTGCTTCAGTCACTGCCTGCAAGAATTTAAATCTGCTGACTCAAAAAGCCTCAGATATATTTGTGAGGGATTTCCCTGCAGTTGAAGCTGTGAGACTAGCAGTAAGAGATTCCAGTGGGGACAGGGAAGATTTCCTGGAGCGAGGCTGCGAGGCTGGCTGGTCTGTCCCTGGCCATGGCCGAAGCTGATAGCTGTGCCGATGCCAAATGACTGAAGCAGTTTACACGGACCCCCAGGGCAAAGCTGTGCCGGGGGACTTTGAGGAGCTGAAGATCGGCTTCTAATGATCGTTTAAATCCGCCAATCACCCACCCTTCTGTCTATTGGAGTGCAAATTCAGCGCTACTTGCTAAGAATACAATCATGGGGCTTTGTGGAGCCCAGGACTTTTCATATGTAGAGGAAATGAAGTTCTTAGGGAAGCATTTTTCAGTGTATGTTCAATAATTTTTACTAACCTAATCTCCATACTTTAACCCCTTAATCCGCTCTTATGTCCTAGCTTCACCGTGCCATTCCTGGGAGATGTTTTGCCTGACTTGTCTTGAAAAAAGCGGATTTTGAGAAGGAGACTGATCTCGCTGCTTCACTATTCTTATTATTCTGGAAAATGTCAGTATTCTGGAAAGCTTTTCCCTTAGTGTTTTATCTAAGTCTCATTTGCTTCCATGTTACTTTTGGTCAGAGGAGACAAAGTTCAGTGTAGGATGGTCTTTAGGATTAGTTAGTAACACCAGCAGCACAGGTTTTCGGGATAAGTCTAATTTCTCATTCCGGATCATCACTCAAACACTATGGGAATAGATGTCAAGCAGCTGCTGTAGCTGACTCACAATTTCAAGCTGCTGTACAATTTCATTAAACGTGATTGATGTGGCTACTTTTGCAGGAAAGCCAGGTCCTACCTGGTTCCTGGACAACGAGAGAGGAGTGATTTGAAGCTGCAGCATGATTTACCTTTGGGAATGGTATTGCATTTTTTTCATAACTTTGACAGGACTGAAAAGGAGAGCAGGGAAACGCATTCCCTGAAGTTCACTTGCAGGAGTGATGTGCCCTTTTGTGTTGCCAGCCTTCTTGGATGACATCTTACTCAAATCATCTCCTCTAGCAGTATCGAGCTAGAGACTTGCTTGTCTACTTATGCTGCCCACAATAGCAGCACAATAAACTTTTGTTTGGAACTTCTGAATCAACTTCCACATTTCGCTTTGTAAAACCATAGAA
>VYXD01001411.1:321837-376375 GCA_013397195.1 Hylia prasina
TTTTTTTTTTTTTTATCTTTCCAGATTTATTTCCTAGGAATCTTGAAAGCGTGAATATATTACAGAAGCATTACTAAGAATCCAAAGGCTCTGGACGCTTTGTGTTTCAATTTTTTTTTTTGCTGCAGTTCCCAATGTGAGTATTTATGGCCCTTGAATGCCATCCAGTGGTGGAAAAGCAGGGCATCTCCCAGCCTGCTGAGAAACCGCCTCCAGACACGGCAAGTTCACACGGAAAATTATTTTTACATTAACAGCTTATCATTCTCATGCCCTATTTGTAGCGAGATCAGAAACCATAAAAATGTATTTTATATGGCGGGGCACAGCGACAGAAAAGCCATCTGGCGTTTCACAGTTCTTTAAAATGTGAGACAGAAATAGACTGTATTTATAATTTGAATTATAATTGGCTTTAAAGCTCAAGCTTCAAACAACTGCAAGGGCTGACTTTTTCATCTTCATCATGATTTTTTAAGGCAGGATTTTCTCTTGGGATTTGCTAGCTCAAGAGAGCTAAAGGGTGAGCTGCCATAGAGGGAGACAGCTTTGTTAACTATTTCCATGCAGGGCTTTGGAACAGCTGGGTGTTTTGGAAACTTAACATGCAGAGATTGCATGATATGCCTTGTTGAGAGTACATTGTTACTTAAGTGATAGCACTTTCTGCCATTTCTATGGTGTGGGTTCAGTAAGTATTTGATTCTACGCAATTACAAAAACACAGACTGCAGATAAAAACAAAGACTGGATCCACCAACAAAGACAGTTCAGCCTGTCAAATAAACACCAAGTTTGTTTGGAAATCAGAAATATATTTTAAAGGTTTTTTTTTTAATTAAAAAAGCTGAAACAACAAACATATAGATAAAGTGCAGTTCTTCAAGTAGATATCATGGCTCAATTCTTAAACCACATTTAAAGCCACATTTTCACTGTTTTCTCTCCTCACACACAAAGCTTCTGCTTTGTCCCACTGCTGCCATTTAATGATGGCAATATAGAATGAACAGAGAGGAAATGGCTGGAAAAACAGAAGAAAAAAGTTTCAAAAAGCCACTCTAAAAACCCAAGAAAACCCCACCAAATCCTAATCTTACTTCTTCTGACACAGAAGAACATATTTTTTCTTTTTTTTTATCTCTGCAAAACTGAACTTTCATTCCTTTAGAATTCATTAAATTTGGAGATTTTTTTTTTCCCCCCAACACTCTCTGCCCAGTCACTTTTGATTTTCAGTGAGCTTATTGCCCAGATTTCTTGCCTCCAGCGGAATTCCCCACTTGCAGCCTGAGGTGTGACCAGTTAGGGTGCCTGGTGCTAAACCACCCATTCGACAGTGAAGGTCAGCCCTTGTTCAGAAGCCTCAGGCTTCACAGATTGCCTTGCAAGGGTTTGGGGTGCAGAGATGAATGGATATTCATGGTCTTCCACTTAACAATTCCCTTCTCCCTGGCTACTATCAGACAGTACCAGAGCAGATTCCACCTACTTGGACATTCATACTGATGGCCAGTTGGGACACCCAGGACACTGTGTCAGTTTATGCCACGTAGCACGAACCCCAGATCTGGTTCAAGAGAGAACACTTGGGAATGTTCCAGTATGGTCCCTGTTTTGGAGGGAAAGTTTGGAGACAGACAGAGAGCTCCTGAGCTTGCCTTAGGAGCTGGGAGCATGAACTAGTGGTGTTAGTTGGCTGGGTGTCTGTACTTTTTGTGTACAGGTCCTGTGCTTCTAGAATATAGTACTCAAATATCTCCTGAATCCCAGATGCCATTTATAGTTATGTTTGGCATTGGCCTTAATGGCTACTCAGTCCTCAGCTATTATATTGAGGCACAAAATAAACTTTCATTTCATCCTGAGTTTTTAAAACAATTTGTAAGTTTGTGAGGATTGCTATGTGTTGGGAACTATGGAATCAGAAATGCCACTGATTTTCCTAGATAAAATTTAGGAAAATTATTGAAGCAAGTGGCATACATTTTGGGATTCACACTCCAAGTATGCCTCTCACTGAACACTAATCCCAGGACAGAGGTATCACTCAGCTCTGTTGGTGTTACTTTTCTTCACTCTGCTCTGACAGACATATTCCCAATGCCTTTTCCATTAGGATCTTGCATGCACATCTCTTGATGAGGCAAATCACATCTCTCTTTTATCTGCCACATCTCTCAAGGAACAAAATACTCTTAGAAACCAGGATTCATAGCAGTTCTCCAAGTGCTGAAAAATAAGCACAGATCAAGCCTCAAAATTTAAGAACGTAGTGTAAAAGTAACAAAATTATTCACAGCAATAGTTTGTAAGCTTATTTTCTTGCTAGTTTTACAGCCCTTAGTGGTACCATACTTTTGAGCTTCCCTGCCTTCCTTGTACCCAAGTGGAGAGAGACAAGCAGAGACTGTCAGGGCTGCCTGTGGTCCTTCCACCATCTCCTTTGCTCCTCACTTCAGGCTGTCCAGGGGTTCAGTATCTCACTCCAGTTTCACTCACTGGTTCCAAGCAGAAGGGTAAAGGGAGGTGATTCAGGAAGCAGGGAGGGAATGTGACTGCTACGCTGAGTTAATTCTGACACAGGCACCATATGTGTGGTGTTTCTGCCTGCCTGGACAGTGCCCTGCAGCCACTGCCAGGTGTCCAGCAGTGCTGAGGATGGTGGCAATACCAGCAGGCAGCACAGATCTCCGGTCCTAGCAGTTGGTGCCAAACATGGGTTTTTCTGTCACTCCTGCACAATCAGAGGGTGTGGTTCTCATGTCTGAAGAAGCTGACAGATGCATTGTGCATCCACATTGAGACCCATGCTATTCTACTGCCACACAGGTGTGTTTTCTGCCTTTCAGCTGGGCTTCAGCCTGGAGCCTCTCCTCAGATTTCTGGCTCTGAGTAGTGTTGTGCTGCTTGCAGTGTTCCTCTCTATTTGCATGTAGCACAGTGAAAGTCTTGTTTCCAGCAGCACAGAAACAAGTTTGGGTGCTGGATGGAGATAGTTTCTTCACAAGACATCACAATTTTCACCAGGACCTATCCTTTCAGTTCTGTCTTACTTTGGTTTCTGTCATGGGGGTGCAAATATTCCTGTTGACAGTCTGTGTCTGTCTGCTGGCTCCTCTCTGCTTTGCTGTGGCATATCTTATGTCTGCCAGCAGGTGCCATCAAAACTAATCAAACATCAGAAGCTACATGGAATCACAGAATATCCTGATGTGGAAGGGACCCACAAGAATCATCAAAGGCTGGCTCCTGCCCCAGCAGAGGAGCATCCTGAAGAGTCACACCAAGTACCTGAGAACATTCTCCAAACATTTCTTGAACTCTGTCAGGCTTGGTGCTGTGACCACTTCCCTGAGGAGTCTGTTCTAGTGCCCAACCACCCTCTGAACTTTTTCCTAATACCCAGCCTAAGCCTCTCCTGACAGCTTCAGGCCATTCCCTCATGTCCTTGTCTCTGGTCGTCAGAGAGAGGAGATCAGTGCCTACCCCTCCTCTTCCCCTCATGAGGAAGTACATATTTGTGGTGGGAGGACAGTCCTGATTCTTTTGCACTTTGTCTGCTTTTCTCCACATCAAGGTTAGAAAGGGGAAGAATTGATCAAGGATAGACTAAAAATGATTGAAAGAATGGGTAAAGAACATCTAAGTTTGACATCAGGCTGAACAGGTTTGATTAAACAAGTATGGAAAGAACTTGTCAAAGCCACCTCTATGTAATTAACAACTATCTCAAATGACAAGGGCTGTCACTATTGTACCAGTTAGCCCTAGACCTGCTGGATGCCTGGATTGTCACCCATCTGCTAGCTGAGCAGGGAGTCACTTGTGGTCTCCTTTCCTAGTCAGTGCCTGCCAGGGATCTTTGAGAATGCTGCCTGAGTATAAGTGGTTATTTTATGTGCAGGGCTTATGTACTTCACCAAAAAGCAACTTTTTCATGCATATAAGTGAGGCATATGAAAAACAACTGGCTGTAAAGCCTGGAGCTTAGATGTATGTATCAGAGACTTCTCTTGCTGCTAAAGGTTTTTTTTTGTTTTTTTTTTTTTTTCTGATAAACACATACTTTCTTAAGTTGTGTGCTTCCCATAATACTTATCTCCAGGAATAAGATCTGTTGAAGAGTGCTCTGATAGCTAAGTGTAGGCTGTGTGGGGCATTTCAAGCTTGTAAGTGCTTCTTGCAATAGGCACCCAGCTGCAGAGGAATAATAAGAAAGCATGTCATTCTGAACTGTTTACTGAATGTAGGCTGGTTTCTTGTCTTCTATTCCCATTGACCTGAGGTGAAGTTGGTGATCTTTTTCACTTGCAATTCATGGGCCTCAGGCTCCCTGTGCACTGAGATCCACAGAAAAACAGGCATCTGAAGAAAAAGTAATTGTCTATGCAGTGAGGCTTTGATGCTGACCTTGACCTTTCCATTGTTAGGTGTGAGATAGTAGTATTTTCTTCAAACACTGCTCCTTGTTTGAATTGTGCTAGAAACTGTGTGAAGTCCAATGACTTTGGCCCTGATGAAGGAAACTATTTCTCTTCACTAGGAGTGGAATTTTTTAATCTCCTCTATAACCGGTGCAGAAAGACATGTCCTGTGCCCTTGTGTTGTGAACCAGATTACATGAGTAGCTCAGGTGCCTCTTTTCTGGGTGGCCAAAACTAGGTGAAGTAAATCCCACCTGAGTGCTGGCTAACTGGTGAGATGAACCTGGAAGTGCTGCCACGGTTACATATCATGATGGTAGAGCAGCATCTGTCCTGCTGAGCAGCGCTGAACGTGCTAGCCTGGCCTGTGCAGTGGCACTGCCTGGGGCTCAGAGAAGGACACTGAAGAAGGTGAGGTTGTTGATAGTGCCTCAAGGAGAGGGCTGATGGGTCAGGAGATGGAGATTACTGAGAATCTCAGGAGACAGATCCTGGGTGAGGGTGCAGGTAGGAAGTGACAGTGAAGAATGCTGTTAAATAACTTCTTTTGCAGTACATCGTTTCCTCCAGTGAACAGCAAGTATCTGTCTACAAGCCAACTTTTCTGGCTCGGTTTCCATGTATTTTTGTGCAGCCAAAGTTTACTCAGCAATTATTAATATTAAGCAAATTTGAAGTTTGCTGTCAGCCAACACTCTCAGCAGAGACTGGAGTATTAGTGCCTCCTTCTGTGGCTGAGCTGAGACGAAGGCGTCTCAGGAGGTCTGTGAAGCAAATGCAGCAGAGCAGCAGTTTGCACAGTGAAAGCTTTTAAAATGCATGATATCTTGAGGGAACTTTTTCAGATTGTAATGTCCAAATAGCTACAATCTGCTTATGGCCAAGGCATAACCAGAATATGAAGGAAGATTTGTTAGATGGTAAGGGTTCAGAGGCTGTTGCAAAGAATAGGGCTTTTTTTTCTTTGTTAGTGGTAGATGGGATGAAAAGCAACATGAGCCACTTGTAGCAAATGAGGAGATTCAGGCTAGATAGTGAATAAAGCTCTCTGTTGTTGAAGGAAATGAAGCAGGGAAATTGGCTGTCTGAGGAAGATGAGGTATCTCCATCACTGGAGAACTCTGAGAACAGATTGAACAAATATTTGTCAGAAGTGACATAGCTGGAGGTGACCCTGCCTTGAGGCTAGGGAACGGATGAGGCCCTTCCAGCCTTATGATCTGCTCCTTCTGAGATGCATTATCTAATTCAAACAAGTCTGTTGGAATAAACACCACAACAATGTGTTTGTCAGACTGTCGGACCACTGTGAGTACAAATAATCAGCCTAACGGACATGAGTTTAATGCTTCACATTTGATTGAAGTTTATTTCCTAAAATGAAGCGAGAGATGGAGGAATCTATTTAGGAAGCCTATTCTAAAAAGTCTGAGTGTAACACTTGCTGCTTCTAATATTACAGACTAGCTCATACAGCACTAAAGTTTTTAAAGAACTGAGCAGGAGAGGGGAGGGTTGGTTATTTTTCAAGTGTGAGGTACTCTCTTCAGGACCTGAGTGGTGTACAACAGGCCTGTGTGAATCACAGCATCTTCCTGATACTGCTGGTGCACGATGCCCCTTCCCTGCATGCTCCCTGTGCTTCCCTTGCTCTCTCACTAGTTTTTTTAACAGAACCTAAGGTGACATGACGACTTTTTACAGAGGCCACCTGGACCAAAGCTGTGTTCAGGGTGGTCAGCTGGCTGGGCCAGTGCCATTCCCAGCATCCAGTCAGCTTCCATCCACTCAGCATCTGGTCCCCACAGTTTCCCAAGGTGTGTGTACTGCAGTTTGGTCACGGTGATCTAGGCAGCCTCCTCAGTCCTCTGTGGTTTTGTAGTTAGTGCCAGATGGCCTTTGGCCACCATAATCTGTGCTTGACAGCATCAGCTGGGAAGTGACAACAAGGCTGGTCTCCCAGGGAAAATGAGGGTTGCTGGGATGACAGGAGCGCTGGTAAAATCGGCAAGTGTCATCATCATTGCACCCTAGGTGTCAGTATAGGTACATGTGTTGGAGGGAGAGCAGGGTTCCAGGATATGCCAGCACCCAATCCTGTGAAAGATTCTGTGAATGAATTTAGCAGCGACTGGTGAGGCCTCAGTCTAAGACGAAATTGTGATTGCTATAACCACTGCTTCACCTGGAGGGATGTCCCATCCCAGCAGCTCCAAAGCAGTCGGACACTGCTTACATGGGAGGGGGTGGTGAGGGCTGGGACAGGGGGAGCAAGCTGCAGAGGCAGCAGATGACAGCATGACTTGCAGGCTTCTGTGGTAAGGATGCTGATGGTTAGCACCTACATGGGGCAATGGGGATAGGTTACTGCTGTGAGCTTTCAGAAGAAAGCAGTTACCTGTATCTGTAGGGGATTGAGGCTGGGCATTGGTGAGCTGCCACTACAAAGCTGCTGGCTACTCTGCTCTGAGCCCAGGACCATGAAGATCCACATCCTGAGTGGCCTGGCACTCCTCTTAATCAGGAGTACAGGTAGTCCCAACAGGGTGCTTGTGTTGTGCCTAGTGGCCAAGACATAGTAAGTAGATTTACAATTGATGGCAACAGCTCTTGTCAGTGGGCCATACTTCTGGTGTGTGAAGGACTGGCTGGTGTTGGTGCTGGGGCTCCAGCTCTTAAAATAGCCCTGGGATATCTGCAGAGCAGATGACAGAGAATTGTGGCATGCCCCCTGTGCCTGGGGTATGCAAGGATCACCTGCTGCTTTTCTCTTTCTCCCTTTTTGAGTGGGTGGGGAGGCCAACACAGCAAGATCAGGAGTCTGGAGGTAGGCACAAGCTTCTGACTGGAGATGAGACAAAGATGGGAACTAAGTGGAATGTTGAAAACATCTGTGGGGATGCTTCTGTGACTGATATGAATTACCCAGTCTGTGGCAGTGCATGATCACATCATGCATTCATGACCACATCACTGTTGTGTGGTCCTGAAGAACTGACAGAACCAGGTGAAGCCATGGACCTGGAGACAAATCCCCAAACTGTGCTGCTCCCCAAAGCACTGGTGCTTCTCTCTTGTGCAGCTGAGGAAACTGGGCTGCCCTGGAGGGCAGCAGGCTGGAGTTCACACATGGATTCATGGCTATTGTCAAGCCAAGGAGTTTCCACCAGGTTTGCGTTTCCTGCGTCTGTCTATAGACCAAAAGATCATTAAAAAAGATCATTATTTCAACAACACAGATACACCATCAGATAAAAAAATACCCTCAATAAAAACTGTGTTAACACAGCCCCACATGTATCACATGAGCTTGTGAGCAGTGGAGCTGTACTGTTTTACCTTTAAACAACTATTTTTAAGTCTCTCTTTGTGTGTGTGTTTGCAGAAACTTATTCTTATCTCCAAGTTTTGGAATTAGGTGACCTGAAAGACTGGTCTTGTTTGCATCCCTTTTAGCCAGCATGTTCATGTATTCATTACAAAAAGGTGTCTATTTTTTTCATCTGAACATATTTTTTCACCTTTATTTCCTTGGATAGCCTTGCTGTTTCCAGCACCCTGTTGAGCTACACATGACAAACTTGAAAACGTGCAGTAGAGAATTCTTTTATGTGGTTCAAAGACAGACCAAAGCAAGTGCTTAGTTGGAAAAAGAAGAGAATTCTCTTTCCCTAAGAAATGGGCTTTTCAGAGAGAGTGTGGGGTATTTTTAAAAGACTTTGTTTTTAAAAGGTCAAAGTAGAAAACTTATTCTTGCATGACCGTGTTTCAGTGTTCAAGTGTAGTTGACATGCAGTTGCCTGCAGGAGTCTAAGCTCCCTTTGGAGACATTGAAAATCTAGGGCTTAACTCCACTGCCCACAGGTAGGCATCTACTGATTCCTGAGGTGCCCTAAAGTGTCCTGCTGTTGTTTGCAGGTCTGTGCAGCCTGTGTCATGCCTGGATGCAGGTGTATCTTCCAGGATGAAGTGAATCACAGCCCCTGATTCCAGAGGCTGTGTTAGACAAATCCCTCTTGGATGTAAAGGGAGCACACAAACCCAGCGCACAAACAGGTGTTTCTATACATCTAAATCTTGTGTTTTCATAAGTAGCCATACCCTGTCCCATCTGTCTCCATTCCAGACAGTCTCTGACATCTCTCTTGTGCTCCCAATCTCAGCCTCATTAAGCTGGGGTTATAATGCAGCCTTGACAGTTTGGTATTTCAATACATTTTTTATCACTGGCAAAGAGCAGCTGAGCTTTCTTCTTTTTAGGCAGAAGGGTAAGTGAAATGATCATAACTTTCTTTTTCGCCTTTAGAAAACAAAGCATTCATGAATTGGACACCAAAAAGCTTTGAATCCCAAGAAAGCCAAGCACTAAATTTCCTGTGCTAGCAAGAAAACGATCTTCTTGTAAGGCAAAATGTAGCAATTACATTGGCAGGAATTTGAAAGATAAGTGGCAAAGCTACTTTAGAGCCAAAGAGAGGTCTTACATCTATGGAAGTATTTGATTTTTGCTTTTAATTAATGTAGCTTCTCAAGATGCTTACTTGTCAATCACCTTACATATAATTGTAGATAGGTTAAAAAGATCATGAAATGATGGGTTATCAGGAAAAATGGAAAGAATTATGTGAAGAACTGTGTGACTATCAGACCTGATGAGCTGTGGAAACAACTTGTGTTTTAAGTTGGTTAAAAGCCAGAAAACTACCATTGGAAAGTATTCAGTGTAAAGTAGCAGGGACCAGTAGAGCATGGAGGCAGGTCATTAACTTAAGTGAAAGCCTGTAGGAGAGATTCATCTCTAGAGCACCCCTGGCTGTTTCCTTCCACTTAGCTCAAAATTCCCTTTTAAAATGGTGATTTTCAGGATCTGTTTTATTATTAGGCTTGTGCATGTTAATTTTTGATAACATCTTGGCAAGTTACATGTCTAGCAAATGACGTTTGAAGCCTGTTTGTGAAATACATCCTCGTAATAAACAGAACTTACTGGTTAACTTAATAAACAGTAAGTTACCTTAATGAACAGTCCCTTTTCAGACAAAACTCCCCTCAGGGTACTGTGGCTTTGATGCAGACAGTTGTCTGCACTCCAAAGCAAGCTGGGTGTTTAGGAGTATTTCTGAAGATGACTGGCTCATGGCCATCCTGAGAAATGGAATTTCAGGTGTGAGCGCTGGGCATGAAGCTGCTGCCTTCCCACTGTCTGCCCCAGCTCAGAGAGGTGACATCCACGACACCAATGTGCACAGGGAGCTGGCAGCTGTGCTCTTGAACCCAGGGATTGTGCCTGGCGGGGTTGGTTGCTGGCTGCCTCTTCAAATCAAACATCTTCAATGATAAAGTTAAAAATATGTGATGTCAGTTGCACTGGGGAAAACAAAGTCAAACTCAGTATAGGTAAAAGTGCTTTTTCTCTAGCTCATAGCACATGAGATGCCTGGATGCACAGATTGTCCAACTTCCTTGAGATCCACAGCCTCACAGCAAAGCCCATTGCAGCTGGATGGATGAATGTGGAACAGTCTTTGGCAGAACATTCATTCCATACCTTTGTTTTCCCTGCAGCGTGTTACCTCCACCCTGCAATCATGCTCCTGTGCAGAGGAAGGCAATACTCAGCAACTGTGAATTAAAACCAGACTTGAGGGGTGTCACTGTTCAGTCAGAGCATCCCTGGTGAGTTCTGTGTAGGTGGCAGTGCAGTCTGTTCCCTGACAGCCCTCCCTGCCTCCCGCACCAAGGGTCTGCTCGGGCCATGGCATTCCCTCTGCCTCCAGCTGCTGGCCTGCCAAGGAGGTGAGACTTCCTATTAGGAAAGCACTCCTTTTAGCTAGGGTGACAGCAGCCTGTGGGTTTCATGCTGGTGACAGCACTTCTGTCCCTCATGGTGCACATATATATGTAAAAGCATAATACTTTTCACTTGTCACTTCTTCAGTTTGCTTGGCGTTTTCAAACCCTGTTCATTATGATGACAGAAGGGTTGAGCTCAGAGTGCCACCAAGTGCAGAGTGCCTTGCAGAGATACAAAATTGTTGAGAAAAACAGCGTGGACCTGTAAGGAGCATATTAGAAGATACATCAGCCCTCATCCTAGGTATGCTCTACCTCTGCTGCTGTTTAACATCCTGCTTCTCATGTTTGTGGCTTTTGGTTAAAGTTTGAGGGATGCACATTCTAATCTCTGTGCTGCTGCCAAAGTCAAACTGACCTACTGGATTGACGATAATGGTTTACAGTAAAATATTAATCCAACAGTATAATGGGGAAATGTGTGGAAGAGGCAGAAAATAGAGAGGACTAAGAAAAAGCCACTCCTCTGAGGTAATCAGCACCCAGACATTACTGGTTATTTTAACCCCAAAATGCAGATTATAAGGCAAGTTTTCAAACAGCCTTCAAAAATCATTCCAAATTTTGCACACCAAGAGACTCATTCAAAGATAGTTGAGGACAATACTAGGTCTAACACTGACTTTTTTGTCTTTGGATCCAGTTTACAAAATTTTATGGGTGTACAATGTGTAAAACATAAACATGATGAACAGATTGCCACACTCCAGAACTCCTCAGTACTTTGTCCTCTCAAAAGCATTCTCCTTTAGAAGATACCTTACAAGATGTTCCTTTATTCTGGAAACAACTGTAATCTCCAAAGGGAGTGCAGCTGGCCCAGAGGACCTCCACACTTTGTGTGCTGTTAGTCATTACCATTGACTTGGGGTGTCAGTGTCAGACTGTTGTCCCAAATGTAGGCTCATTTCCTGATGCACGGCACCAATTCACACACCAAGGTGAGGTATTTCCATTTTTCATTCTAGTTTGTGCAAAGTAGGGGGCTGGGTGGTAATCCTCAAAAAGCTGTTTCACTGGCATCAAAACTTTATCACGTTTTAATAACAAAGGCTTCAGCGTTCATTGGTTAGAGATTACATTTTTTTTTTTTAAATTAGTACTCAAATCCCTATTTGCTATTTAAATCTCTTGTTTCTTGTGCTAATTAACCTGCCTGTGCAGTATCCCCCTCCATTTGCGTCTGGGGTCTGTTTTAAGTAGGTGGTCAATGAGTAAGTGATTGCAGTCTCCCACAGCCAGAATTACCTTTCCCTCAGTTAATGTTCAGTTCTGCTGACTTCACTCTCTGTGGCTCCCAGACAGACAGCACATTCATCTTGGGATTGTCTTCCCTCTTCCTTAAAACAAAAGATTAGCCAAGCATACAATGTTCACAAGGCAGTTGTTTAATCACAACTGTCCCACTTTAGCTACTTAAAAAGAAAATTGCAAAGTTTGATTCAAACCTTGAGGGGTTTGATATTAAGACTGTCAGACTTACATGTCAATGTCAGACTGTGCTGACTCTATCAGGATCCATCAATAATGACTGATTTTCAAAAGAGGTACAGGAAAAAGAATAAACTTAGGTGTGGAAGGAGGCAAGAGGATGTCAATCAGCCAGGAGAGTCAGTGGGAGCTGCTCAGTGCTTGCTCTCTGTGCCCCACAAACTTTTACATGCCTGACTTGCTGAGTGTCAAGGTTGCTCTTGGTGGCTGCCACATGGCACATTTAAGGGCGAACTAAGCTATCAGTTTTGGGAACCAAAACTGCCTTATTCCATTCTTGTGCCCATCCTGAGGGCAGAGAGCAGCAAAGCCACAAGTTTGTGGTTGCAGCAGTGGCAGCAGCTTGTTGTTCCCCATTCTGGGGCAAAAAAAAAGGGCATTTGGTGTCTTCCATTGCATTTCCTCAGCTGTTCAAGTTGGGCACTGAACTGAGAAGTTGCTGTTGCCTCAACAGGCTCTTAAAGACTGGTAAGGCCTCAGCAGTGGTTGCTTTTGGGAACATTGGTGGCTGCTGTGAGAGGTGTCAGGAACCCCAGCTGTGGAGCTTGGGGGTTAATGCTGTCACTGGATGGTGGGTTTCAGCAGCCCTTCCCTTGTTTATGCCCACACAACCTTACAGTTGTCTTGGTGCCAGGTAGTGGCTGTCTCTGTGTGCCTTGGCTGTGTTTGTGTGCTTTGGCTGTCTTTGTGTGTGAACTAGGTTTTATTCCAGTAACACTGTTAGCACCTGTCAGCCAGAATAGTCTCTGCAGTGTCTGTAAGAGAGACATGGCTTGTTTCCAGCCAGGACCTCTGGATGTGGAAGACAGCAATGCTTCCTTTTACAGGAAGGTTGAATCTCCTGCTTGGGACTGTTTTGATCTGTAGATTGTCAGAACCTGTCAGTCTGCTTCAGAGAATGAGGAGGTTTAGAAACTGTCCCTCGGGTGACTGTTTTACCCTGTGAGTTGATCTGGTGTTGCCCTAGGGGTGTGTGCCTGCCTGCCATACAAAGAAAAGTTTGGCAGGAGAAAGCAGCCCAGCTGAGCAAGGGGAAGGCATCCGTGCAATGTGTGATGTGTCCTTTCTGCATTAACCTGGGTACTGTTGGTCAGGATGCTGCAGCCCAAACTTTTGCAAGGCTGACACACAAGCACAACCCCACTGAGGGACGATGCTCAGCCCTGGCTGCCGTGTGCTTTGCTCTAATGTGCTAGAAGGGCTTGATAAATGTGGCAGCATGTGCTTGTTCCCAGCAGGTCTGCTCTCCTGGGAGGCCCTGATGCAGGTCTGAATGGAGCTGCTGGTGTGGAGCACATTTGGACCATGTTGCAGGGAGAGGGACAGTGCAGCTCTGGGGACAGTGCCTTGCTGAGAGGTGCCCAGAGTGTGGTGATTGTGCAGGTGGCTTACCTGCAGTCTGTCACTGTACAGATGCCTGTCCTGCTCTGTCACGTGCCTGCTGGTTTGATGGTGTTGGGGGACATAATTCCAGCCAAATGCTTAGTGCGCAGCCCAGGAGGAAGTGTGGGTCAGTCCTTCACAATTCTCACTTTTATTTGGTCAGAGGTGCCCTGAGTCCTCTGAGTGAAGATGGAAGCCATGGTTTGTGTGTGGGAAGACTGGACTCTGAGGAAGGCAGGGAGCAGCAGTGACACCATGTCCCCAGTGTCCAGTCTCTGCCAGCCATAAAGCCCCAGGTCTCAGTCCCCTTCCTGCCTGTGGGCTCTGCATTCATGGTGGGAAAGGGTACAGCCTCCTACCAATCCTAATTAAAACCACAGATAACTTGCTCTTCAGCAAGCAGCAAAACTGCTGTACTGAAAAATTAAATGATTTTGATCTCTGACTTGTGTGTATATGCAAGCAGCAGACCAAGACAACCACGCTTAATTTTGCAATCCTAGATTAACTTCTGTGAAGCTAATTGGATTAATTTTTTCTTTCTGCCAGCTTCAAAATGACTGTCCAGTCATAATACAGAAATGTTCTGAAATTGGAAAAATAAAAGAGAGAGTATTTTCTTGTTATTCTGAATTTAAAAAGTGATTCTTTTAATTTCTCATATGCAGGCTTAGCAATAACAAATGAGGAATTGCATTGAAAAATGTATGAACAAAAGGAAAACTCGAGTTGATACACTTTATTTTAGTGGTCAATTCAATTTAAAAACCTCAAGCTGGAAGTGTTAGCCTCATTTTTTATTTATTGAAGAAATAAGCTTGTTGAGGCTTAACCCAGCAGTCTAGCAGCTTGGCAGGCTGTTCCTCCTATAAAGGACTGAGATAATATTTCTAGGGTCATAACAAAAGTGAAAGTCATTTGTGTGGAACTTTCTATTCCCTTGAAAAGGTCATTGTAGAAAGCTTTGGAGAGAAACAATTTTTTATTGTAAAATCCACTGGAGGGTCACTCTTCTTGTTGCAAGTTGTTCAGGCATGCACATGTGATTTTATGTTTTGCTTCTTCATCCTCTTTTAAAACGAATATCTAGAAGTCATTTCAAATTGTGCGCAAAACAACTTTCAAAGGAATTCTGTCCCCCCCTTCCCAAAAGTTATGTTTTGTTTCTTAATTGACAAAACATGTGTCTTTTATGAAGTGTAGTTGCAAGGAGACAGTGCTTTATGCCTCACCTCATAGAAATGTGTGCCATTTGCAGTCATGCAGTGTACAAAATTATTATGGGAGGTGCAGTACGTTAGAAGATTTGAGTACGCCAGTGACAAAGGATCTTGCACTAGATAGAAACGAGGCTCAGAACTTGTCATGCAGGAAATTAACCCACAAAAACTTCAGAAAGCTGCTCTATATGCTAATGTGCTTTAAATATACAGTGGAAGCAACTGGAAGACGGTGAAATATGCAGGGCAATGGGAGGAGTGGAATGGGCGTTTCTAGTACCAGTTACTGCACCTGGAAACCATGCTAGCTGTGGCTTTAGTTTTTATTGATAGAAGCCCCATGGGTGAGGAGAAAAGAGGAGGAATTGTTAGAAAGATATCCTCAAAAATTGTGACACATGGGAAGAAACCATGGTTTAATACAAGCATTTTTCACTTGGAAGAATCTCAATGCACATTAGAAATATGATTTGTACTAAAACTGCAGTGAAGCTGAAGTAGAAGCTGTGCAGAACAGTGGCATGGAACAGAGCCTGGAAATTTAGGAAATCAGGTTCAGGACCTGATTTTCTAAAACCAAGAGCAGATGCTTAGGTGATGTGTATCAACATAGCACTATGGGGTCTTGCTTCTTGCTACAGTTTACTAGATGCCACTATGGGGCTGAGGAAGGCTGCCAAAGAAAAGGAGGAGAGAAAGATAAACAGGGAAAAATTAACAAACAGGCTTCACAGAGCAGGAAATAGTGAAATGAGGAGGAAAGAAAAGTGATTAAAAAGGTAAAAAGTTGAAATGAGTCTCTCTCCCTTAGGTCTTTGAGAAGCTCTTAATATAATTTTCTAATCGTGTTTTTTTCCCCCACAGCTCATTCATGGTTACATCTTCTACTCACAGCAGCAACATCAAAAATTTATATTTAAGCAATGATTCATAGAAGCATAGAAATTAGCTGAGTAGGAAGGAGTAATTTAATCATATAATATCATCTATAGATGATCACCTGCATGGGATTAATGAAGAAATAAAGATCCCCTGGCAGTGTAACAGAGGAAGGGAGCAATGTTTGCAAATGTACATAGAGTAAAATAGAGAATGCTGAAGAATAATTTTACAGTGGATGAACCTGGAATTTATCCAAAGTCAGATAATTTAAAAAAAAAAATATATATATATATTTTTGGCCCCAAGTGAAAAACAGATAGCAATTGGAAAGGGTGACTATATATTGCATAGGACTCTTGTGAAATACTACTTGAACAACAAAAGATATCACAAGGTTTACTGTGTCTACTTAAGCAATAAAGCAATTTGAGATAACTCTTCATAGAAATCATTTGGGTGTGTAAAGGATGAACATAAACCAGCTTGTCTCTTTTTGATATTTGCAATGGTTAAACAATGCCCAGGCACAAATCTCTGCACTGAAGCTGGAAGCTTGTATTTCACCTCAACACTCTAATGCTCTTTACTTTTTGATAACTCAAAAGAGAGGAGTGGAAATAGAGTCCTTAGAAAAGATTCCTTCATTCTTTTAATATCTTGTCTTGGATAAACCCATTTGTTTTAAGTTAGACTTGTTTGTTTGGGTTTTTTTTGGTGGGGGTTTTTGTTGTTGTTTTTTGTTTTGGGGTTGCAAATGACAAAGAAATAAGAAGTGCTAACTGTGGAAAACTGGACAACTCAGGCGCATGGTAGTGAAGTCTGAATTAGTGACAGCCTTTTACATAAAGTTGGTGAGGCAGGGGCTTTGTTTTAAACCTTCTGGGAAGATCAGTCCCATCATCTTTCTCCATACAGGAAGATCAACAAAATTAACCTTGTGTTGTAAACAACTCTGTACATCATTGTGGTGAGGAACCCACAGCTTTAAAGCACTGTGCATGAGCCAAATCCAAATGACTCAGGGCACATGAAATTCTTAATGTGTTTTTGCTGTGTCTGCATATGCTGTGCACCAGAGAGAGGTAGCTCCCCTCAGAAGAGGATGTGGTCTGTGTGGGAAAGGTGGAGAAAAAAAGACAGACAATGCACACACACACTGATTCCTCCACTGCCCACAGGGGCTGCTTTTCTTTCAGGAGTTTTACCATATCAGAAGTGGTTTTGAGAAGGAAAAACCCATCAGCTGCAAGGAACAGGAGAGATGTGGAAAGATCATGGAGGTGCTAAGGACAAAGCTTGCAGAGAAGAGAGTTGTGGTTGGCACAGGCAGACGGGCAGGAGCTGAGTGAAACCTGAGTGATCTGTGCAGGGACACACCTCTCGAAGCAAAGATACAGGTCCATAAAATGATAATACAAGGGTCAATTTTAATGTGGAAGAAAGGGAACAAAAGGATAGAGTACAGAAGAAAGGCAACAAGATAAGAAAATAGGTAAAATAACATTTGAGGAGTCTGTCTTTTGGGGAGGTTGGTCGGTGCAATCTTCAGGGATGTATGAACTCACTCCAAACCCCTGGCTGCTTACAGAGAGCAAAAATCTTCTGGATATGACCTGGATACATGTAAGACAGAGTAAAATCTTCCAGACTTAAACAGCCACAATCGTGGGAATTCTGGTAACTTCTGAGAGGGGGAGGGAACAGGGGCTTGCTCTAGTAGGACCACAATAAATTTAGGGATTAGAGAGAGTCAGAAACCCAAAGGCAGGACAGGTAGGGAGTTAGGGTTGTAAAGCAGGACAACTTTGCAAGGGCACCATTAGACAAAATAATGCTTTGAAGTTGCAGAATGGTTTAGAGATGTTAAGGAAGATGGAGATAGTCGGTAGTCTTGAATACATCACTAAGATCTTGCTGGGAAGACCTTGTATTGCAGAATATGGTGTGAGTTGACCTGATCCAGGATAGGTGTGAAAGAGGAGTTGCCATGGACAAGTCAAGAAATGTCTCCAAACCCATTATAAAAGCAGTAAAAACTTAACATAAANGTTAGAAAATACAGAAATCTAAAAAAAAAAAAAAAAAAAAAAAGTTGTCAAACAATGGTGTCAGACAAGCAAATGTTTTTATTTTCATGAGGAGACTGGAAATTTCTGATCAAGCTGAGTTTTTTTAAGTAGCCAATCCTTTAATTGTTCCTGACTTTGATTCTGAGCATGGGGAAAACATACATCTTCATCAATCTAGTGGCATTTGTTGGAAAACATTCTCTGTGTTTAGCTAATGACTTAATTAGAAAATCAGTAGTCAGCTGGCAGTGAATGGTGAGTCTTTATTTAACAGGAAAGCACGGAAATTAACCATCCATCTGTTTTTTCCTGTTAATTACCTCTAAATATTAAAATTGAATACAGCCTTCAACCTGATTGGTAGTTTGAGTGGTAATAGCAGTGCTCACATACTAAAAGGAAGCCATTAGTAGAAATAAAGATGATGCAGTTCCTGTATTTTACTGCTTTCATCCGTGTTTCTGAAGCACTGCTACTTGCCTATGACAGCTATGGAGGTAACACTCAGCATTTCCAGCCCTTCAGCCACACTTATGGCTTTAAGTGAGCATTGCTCTTGGCAACAGAGTTGACTGAGCTGCTGTTTTTCCATGAGAAATGTGACTGCATACAGCATGTCAGAGCAGTGTTGAGCTGTGAAGCTGGTCCCACTTTGAGGTTTGTTGTTTGCAGGGGGCTTGGACTAGTTGGCCTCCAGAGATCCTGTCCGACCTAAATTACTCTGTGTGCCTTGTGCCCTTAGGAGCAGCAGTCAGAGCTGGAAGCATCTCTCATTTTGTTGGTTTTCCCCTCTGAAACACCTTTCACCAGCACTGTCACTCCCACCCCTTCCCTTCTCCTAGCAATGCCCCCTGTGCAGCCCACCCCATGGCTGAGCCAGAGCCCCAGGGACAGCCCCAAGGAACCTGGTTGGGGTGTAGCTTCTGCCTCATCTGAGTTCCTTGGGGTGGCTCAGGCAGTCTGCTGGGGCAGTCTTGCACATTTACTCTTCCCTTTCTGGTCATCACAGCAGCTGGGCACCCATGTGCACCCAAGGGACACCAAAATCTACTCTCTTCTAGTCATAGCTGCTTGTGTGTCCTGTTTTCTCTGTCAACTTGTTTCAGAAATTGTGCCAAATCCTTGTTCTTTAATAATAAGTTCTATTGCGCTTTCTGAAAGAAAAAAAAATATTCTGCATCACTTCTTACAAATACTACATTTTAATTTTAATTTCCAGATGGTTTTGTTTTGTTTTTTTCTCAATAACGTATGTACTCTGGGGAGCTGCTTTGGAAGCTTTATTGATAGGCAGTCAGGACACACTTCCCTGATTTCAATCAACAATTTCCACCTCCAACAAGCTGCAAAAAAGAAAAACCATAATGGATGTTTGTCCTTCCTTACTAGAAGAAATTTTCAGTGGCTGAGATAATTTTCCTCTCTTTTTAGGTACTAATGTTTGCTAGTAGGGAACCCAAAGGCATGTGGAGGAGGCAACGGCAACAGTAGCTTCAAAAGGACAGCTGGAGATGAACCTGCCAAACTCGGGCAGGGAGTCCTGAAAGAAGAATCCCACTGCATGTGGGTGAGCAGCAGGTCATGCTTTTGACACCTTCAGACTTGGCTTACGCTCAGCTTGTGGCACTGCAGCTTTCCAGTCAAATCCTTTCTCTCACCAACAAGGATGTCACTTCTCACTTCCATTTGCAGTTTATTACTCACAGATTACTTACACTTCCTTGACTCTTGATAAGAAAAATGATTGTCATCTTGTAAATTTTCAAAACATTTTTAAGAGATGGCTCCCAGTGCCGTTGCAACACTTTTGCTACCTCTAGTATTTGTTTTGATGGATTTGGAGCTGCCATACTGCAGTTTTCACTGTTACTGCACGTCAGGTTGACATATGTGGTATTTCCTCTATTGTATATTGGTGTAATTCAAAAGGAATTTGTCCAGAAAAATGGACAGGGAAGAAAATTAGGGTGCAAGGCAAGTAATAAATATTTAAATGGTACTTAGAAGTTGCTAATGGACAATACCAAATTCTCAGCTTTGATTTTGCCCCTTCCCAGACTGATTTGCACAATATTTGAATTTTAACTTCCATAAGCACAAAAGACAGGATACCAAGGGCTCTTTGTCTCTAGGGACAGGGGAAGCAGGTCTGTGAAGGACTCCCGGAGCAAGAAATCAAACCAGAGCACCTGACCATAGGTTAAGTGGGCAAGATTGCCGTTGGAAACTGTGAGATGACCACAAGGCATATGTGCAGACTGCTATTTAAAATAAATTATTTTACTGATTTTATTTTTCTGATATGCAGAAATAATTAGGTTTTAGCTAATGTTTTAAAATTTCTATATATTGCTGGCCTGCTGAGAAGATATCCAGTTGTCTAAGCTGGTGTGGGTAAGATCCATGGATCCTTGGGGTTGTGCACCACAAGATTCAGGTAAAGTGTGACACAAGTGAATAATACCACCCCAGAACTGACTAAGGCACAAGGCCTCAGAAATAGGGTGAGTGGTATTGAGAGTGTGAGCACTCAGATGTGCAGTTAGCTTCACAAGTATGACACTTGCTAGCTGCACCCTCTCAATTGCCAAACGATCTGCACAGGTGTCTTCCCAGCACCTCGAATGTAAATCTGGAATATTACACAAAGATAGCCACTTAAATAATTCCTTTGGGTTATGAAATGGGATCACTGCTAGATGCAATGAACTGAACTTTGTTTTCTGCTTCAGGTGTGTACTCCTGAAGAAAGGAATAGTTTATTCTGCCTCAACACAAGGTGGAAATGGTGGTAATTTTCCCCCTAAATGGCTGTTACAGCTTTCTCAGAACGCCACAGTAAAGAGGTGCTGTTTAGCTGTCATGACCATGGAGTGTTTATTAGTTTTTGAATATGTATTTATGGGGTTCAATTTATACAGTACATATTTTTGATGTTTGATTCTTAAATGGAAAAAGTATAAAAGTGAATATTGTTTTTTGCTTCTTGAATCATTGATTACACAAAATGTCTTAGACATCAGTACCTAATACTAATAATTTTTTTTGTCGTTGTTTCATTTCTAAAAAATCTTTTCCTTTGTAGAATAAATTTATTTCAAACCCTTTACCATGAATAACTCTAGAGATTAAAAAATGGCATAATGAATTACAGGCTGAAGAACAGTCAAGCAAATTGGCAAACACAAAAATCCCCTTTATCAAGGGAAACAATGGCAGAGTCAAATCATTTTGCTCATTTTTAAGGCCAGGAGTCACGCCAGCATCATCATCTCTCAGTACTTTTAAGTATGTTCTCGACACCTGATGAGCTTTCTAAAGGCCAGCTTGAAGTCCTCGTTAAAGCTCGTGTACAGCAAAGGGTTGATGAGCGAGTTGACATACCCAAGCCAGGTCAAGAAGTCTGCTACCTCTGGAGAGACAGTGCAAATGTGGAGGCCCACAAGCAGTTCCTTGATGAAAAAGGGCAACCAGGACAAAATGAAAGCACCTAAAATCAGCCCCAAAATGCGAGCAGCCTTTCGTTCTCGTGTCGTGGAGATCTGCTGCCGGTCACCAGCCAGGTCCAAGTCATTCTCAAAAGGAGGGATCCTCACGGATGCATTGATTTTATCAAACTCTGTGGTTGGGTCAGATGTGGAGAAGTCCGAGACGCAGAACGTCTGTGTGAGCTTGCAGCTGGCAAAAGAGTTCTGGCTGTCGGTGCTCCTGTTGCTGAGGTGGCGGCTTGAACCCCGCTTTTGGTAAAGGCTCTTTGCAGCGTGGTAAATTCTGTAGTACAGGATCAGGATCAAAGTCAAGGGGATGTAAAATGCCCCGAACGTGGAATAAATAGTGTAGATGACGTGGTCGTGCTGGATGCGGCACTCACTGGGAATACTGATGCTGTGGTGATTCCTCCAAAACAAGGGGGGCATTGATATGAAAACGGAGATGGTCCACACGGTGGCTATCATCAGCCCAGCCCTTTTTGCCGTTCTTTTCCTGGCGTATTCGATAGCGTCTGTGATGGCCCAGTACCTGTCCAGTGCAATGACACACAGGTGAAGGATTGAACACGTGCAACAGGTCATGTCGACGCTAAGCCAGATCTCACAGATGAAGTACCCCAAAGTCCATTTGTCTATCATGATGTAAGTGATGCTCAAGGGCATGACGAGAACAGCAACAAGGAGATCTGTCACAGCCAGTGAACATATGAGATAATTTGCCGGCTGGTGGAGCTTCTTGGTTGTGGAGATTGCTGCAATTACAGCAGAATTCAGCAGCATAGTCAAGGTTGTGATTGTGGCCAAGGTCAGGGTAACGAGCATCTTTTCAGTTACTGTTTTTGGCTTTGCAGCCACACTGGCTTCCGTGGTGCAATTTGTGAAATTCATTTTACCCTCCAGGATGCAAGAAATTGGTAATGAAACGTTCCACGTTCAGAAGTTACCCATTTGAAAGAGATGTTCTAAGTGCAATCAAAAATAAATTTTTTTATAATCCCATATTCAACAGAGCAGCAAGAAAGCTTCCAGGTTTCTTCCCGTTCATTGTTTTTCTAGAAGATAAAAACACATCTGTTAGTCAATCTAGGATAATCCCACCTTTTGGTAAAAAAAGTTTTGCATTTCGAATATTATCATCTCAAATAAAATGTTGGTCTGTTTTCCCTTGTCTTCTCTTGCCTTTTCTCTCCCCTTTTCTCTGCATTCATAATTCATTTTTTTCTTCTCTGAAGGGCAATTTGGGCCAGATTTCCTGCTGATGTGAAATGGTTATTCCTTCTTTGGTTTTGGAGATTTTACTTAAAGTAAGAGGCTGGACTAAGGAACTTCCAGAGGTCCCTTTTCACAAACATGTCTATGATTTTTGTGATACTGATACCAGGAGCTAGTCCTTTTCTTGCTTGTTAAAATACACTCCAGCAGATGAAGAGCTGAGGGAATTTGCCTTTTCATTTTAATTGCTATATGAGAGGCATCAATTACTTTTATATATCACCTCTGGAAGGAAAGCAGCAGAGCAGCCTATCTCAGCAAAGGCATGCCAGCATTTCACAGCTTTCTATTTTGCTTTTTCATATCCATGTCTGTATTAATATATTAGAAACTGCACTTAAAAATTACTCTGGTTACTTTTATCACGCAGGTTTTCAACAATGTTTAAAGCTTTATGGCAAATGCTTGGTTTTACACAGCACATCAGTGTTGCTAGGAGCTCATATGGTGTTGTCTAATTATTCCTGACATTTCACATACCCCACTGTGAGTGTCTTTAGAGGAGACAGACAAAAATCTTGTGCCCTTGCTTTGAATTTCCATCTAATTGTGCTCCCTGTCAGGGAGTCCAGTGTGATTCAAGGAACAATAATTCAAAAAAAAGTTTCATTTTGTTTCAGAAGTTCACGTCTTTTTCACACATCCCAAATGCCAATTGAAGCCAGAGTTAACAGTCCATGGGATGCAGCTTGGGATAACCTCTGGGACCTTGCTTATTCATTTGTAATTTTTCTTGGCATAAAGGATGTGGAAACCTGAAAGTCTGAATCCTTTTCCATTGAAATAAACAGAAAGATTCCTTTCCCTGGCTTCATTTATCATAGTAAGGAGGCTTCTAGGTTAGTTGTACAGCCTTTACAAGCAGGGGAAAACAATAGTGGCTGCTGGAAATACACTTGAGCCCCTCTCAGGACAAGCCTTTAAAGAAGATGCTGTGAATCCCATCCTGGAAATGCTGATTTTTCTCTGTTTTCACTACAAATAATACATGCCTGATTTTTAGATGGCTAAATCTGAGAGGTAAANCTTTCTCTGTTTCACTGCAAAGTGGCTCCTCCACAGTTGCATTTATAATACGTGTCTGATTTTCAGATGGCTAAATCTGAGAGGTAAAACCCATTCCCACTGACACTAGTGGGACTTGGATTAGGCTCTGGGTTTGCGCATGCAAGCTAATGAGGAATTAAGAAATTGAATGAGGAATTATGCATTTAAAACTAGTTGGCTGCTTAGCTCTGTGTACATATGCTCTTCTTCAGAAATTGGAGTGCCATCTTCAGAATGAGCTGAATGAGGAAAAATTAAAAATAGAAACTTTAGATAAAACCTTCTATTTGTGGATAAGCTCTAAGAAAGCAGATCTGTACTGCTGTAGTCTCTGGGTTAGCAAAATGTGAGTTTTAATTCTGCCCAAGGAATAGCAGAACTACCTTCCCCCCATAGCATACTCTATTCTTAAGAAACTACTTTAAACAACTTTACACTATTAATAGCCTTGGAGGAAATATTAGGCCTGCTTACTGAAAATTGACTGGAGAAGTTGGATGGAAATCCATCCATCAGTCTTCGTGTGGTTACCGCACATGGAAATGTCAATTTGATTGCTTAGGCCTAAAGCCAAAATATCAGCTCAAACCTTCTTCACAAATTGTTCATGGGAGTCTTTTCTGTCAAGCCAGATTCTGATTTTCTTAGTTTGCATCCTTATTATGTCTGATGCTTTGATCAGAGGATAAAGCAAAGAGGCTTTCTCTCCCTCTCTGCACTCCTGGAGCACAGACCAAAACCGATTGTAATCCATATCCTTTCTTCAGCACTGCCATTTAGTGAATGTACCCTGGTCCACAAGCACACTCCAAGATACTGGAAGACACCATGGAATTCACATTTCCTCCACAACTACTTATTGATCTGGTGCACACACAGGAGATCTTGTGATGCTTCTTGATGTAAGCAGCACTTCTTTCTGCTCGTCCTTCACTCTTCTGGGGTCCTGAAGTTTCATGGCCCTGGGGTATCTAGCCACCCTTTGTGGTCCCCACCATTTTCTCTGCTGAGCACTGCCTATATACATGTTTAATCCAGTAAGACCTGAACTGATGTGGTTCTCCTCCCAGATGGCCTACACTGATGTATCCCAAGGAAAATCCTTTCTGAGCTCTACCTGTTCCCTGTACCACAAGGATACTCTGAAAAACAAATTCTTGCTTTCCTTAATTAACTTGTATTTAAACAAACTTAATCAGATCCAAACATCAGGTTTCCTTTAGGACAAAGGATACTGCTGATAGCACAGGGGAGTTTGGCTTTACGAGTCTGTTACTGCTAAGGAGGGCCAACATTTTTTTTTGCCTGGAAAACACTGCAATAATTGAAGACAGGAAAAAATACAAACAAAACATCATCCCTGCCTGCAGGTACCTCAGAGCCTGCACACCCATTATTTCATGTCCAAACCCATCACTGGAGAGTTAATTCAGTTTTAATTCCCATGTTCCTTATAGGAAGTGAGCCCTTAGCAATTCTGACAGTATAAATAAGAGAATGGCACTAAACCAGTATTATTAAGGAAGTCTATTTAAATGCTGAAAAGTTATTTCAGAGAGAGAGCAGAAGGTTTCTTCTACTGCTTAAGTTTGTGCCTCTTGTCCTCCCTTGCCCACGTGATGAGGATACACACTGGCATTATATAATTAGTGGGCTGTAGCCCTGGCTGTTCACCTCCCAGGTCACCTCCCGTGCCAGAGCAGCCTGAGATCTCCTGAGCTGCTGGTGCCATCTCAGCACTGCCTCTGGGGGCTCAGGCAGGGCTCATGTCCACTCCCCTGCAGTGCCTGCTCCCCAGCCACTCTCCCATTGCCCTTGCTTGTCCAGCTGTCTTCTCTCTACTTTTGAATTAGAAGACACAGAGAGAGAGTGCTTTGGCCCAGGAAAGAAATGATGTTTTAAACTGGAAAATGATTTACAAAGAGATGCCAGTGATTGACCTTGCTTATTAATACAGGACAGAATTTAAACGCTACTTTATCATCAATCTTTTAAAAATGCAGGTGTGTTTGTGGTCATAACATGAGTGTTAACAAGGAGACTTTTACTATGTCTAAGCAATAATAGCTGGTTTCCAGCATCTCTATCACTTGCATACAATTGCTATATATAGTATTGCTATCACTATAGTAATTGATTGTGGTTTTCTAAGTGATATCTTGGAAGGGACATTAATAACAGTTATTTAAAGTGCTCTCACTAAAAGCACTGCTGTGTTTATGTTTTGCAGCTGTATCGCTTTAGGCTGTCAGTCATTTCCTACAGAGAGAATTTTACACACACAGACTAATTTCCTGCATTTGGTGTAAGAAACTCATCTGGCTTCCTCCAAATGGGAATCAATCATGTTGCATATTAGCTGATTATTGGTAATGGCTTTGAGTGCTGTTTAGGAGGAAGAAAGGGGAAAGAGTTTGATTAATTGCTCCTTAAAAGGAACTGGACAACTTTAGGCTGTGAGATGGCAATATCCATGTCTGGTCTTGCCAAAAATAAATCTCCCTCTTCTCAGCAGAGGACCACAATGTAGCAGAATACTCTGAATTTCTGCTGGACAGATTGACAGATTGACTCCCACTCTTTGGCCACTGAACTTTCCACCGTTCCATAACAAATGGAATAATATCACTTGGAGCAAACAAGTGGAACTGGCATTGCACATGTGAATGCACAAGGCAGGTTAGTTCCTTTACATCCATGGTTTTCCATTTCCTCTAAGCAATTATTGCACTCTACAACTGCTACATCTTTGTGCCCTTGGCAGCAATAAAACAGTTTGACTCTGTTAAACTCTGAATTGGTCTGAGTGCTTTTCACTTTCAATATTTCCACGGTTGCAGCTCTGAAGGGCAAGAATCTGTGCCATGATTTGTGAGACAGATATGACATCACATTTATGATAATGCTAATATTTCAAACTACGAAAAGATGCTAAACTTTCAATGCACTTCCTCTTCCTTCAAAGAGGTTTTTTCTTCCAAGTTTATCTACAAAGCCCTGAAATTCAGGCCTTTCACTTGCAGCTTTCTAGTGTTGCTTTTGTCAAGTCAACAAATCTTGGACTTCATGGCTCCTTGGTAATCAAATGATACAGCTGAGTTAAACTGGAGATTATACGTTTCCAAATGCCAAGTATTGTACTCTGGCGTGCTGGTGTTGCTTTGGGTTTCTAAGGATGCCAGTGCTGCTGAGGTTATGTTATGGATTTATATAGGCACTGATGCTGTTTGTAACATGTCATATTTGGAAAAGCAGCATGCAAAAGCTGAGAAAGTGGAGATGGTCAGAATCACAGCAATCTGTGGCAAGATTATCAGTAGAACAAAATCTTGTTGTTACTGGGTAGCTCATATTCACAGCCACAGCATGAGATTGATGCCAGCTGCAGGCAAAATGAAGGCAAACTATTAGAAGGTGCATTGGGGTTGCCTTACAAAACCATAAACTGGTGTAGGACAATAAAGGAAATCACCATTTTTGTGTGAAACACAAAATTTTACAAGAACCTGTCTGAGTAATTCCTAGCTGCATTATGGGACCATCGATTTAGGGATGCAGCCTTTTCCTACATAGACTGAATGAGGCCAGGAATGAAATTACTATGAAATTTGTACGAATTGACCTATAAAATTGACCTTCAAGTTAAGATTTACCCTGTGAACACCACTGAAACAAGCAGCATGATGGAAAGACAGGTTGGAAGGACTCAGCATTAAGCAAGGTGTTTGGAGGCATAGCTGTGTGTTTGCATCTGTGGGCATCCTACTAATGTTCATATGTGTAGTGACCCTGTCATAAATAACCAAAGCACCATACATTGTAATAAAGGATATAATGGCCTGCAGCCTGTCTTTGTGCAATGTGGATTTCTAGGGATACAGGGATATCTGTGCTTCAGCTCAGTCCTGGCCAGAGAGGATGGGCTGAGTGAACAGCACTGGGGACACTGCTGGGTACAACAGAGGACATGCTGGATGTGACAGGTACCAGTGCAGGCACCTGGCACCAGTCACAGATGGTGCCCCAAGGGATGGCTGGGTTTTGCAGGTGGGGTTACATGAGAAGTGGTTGAAATTCACAGAAGAATAGAGGGGAGCACTGGGGACTTTTTGGGAGCACAGCCTTGCAAAACCCACAGCACCTCAGTCACTCCAGTAGTAATTGCATATAACGCTGAGCATGCCTATATCAACTCTATCAGAAACCAGATTTCACTGGTTGTTGAAAAACTGGGACCAGTGGGTGACCAGAGATTTCTTTTGGGGGGAGGCTCAGGTGGAGAAAGGGAGTGTCAAGTCTGGTGAAAAGGACAAGAAGTGGAAGAAGAGATAACAAGGGAAAAAGTGAGTTTGCCTTGTTCATCCATAGCCAAAATCGGGGCAATAACCCAACTTGTTCTTCAGACCAGAGCACGAGTCAAACCCGACACCATTTTTGGGAGTTTGGGAGGACTGGGTTATTCCCAGCCAGCAGAGGACCCAGGAGACAGAGGGATGCAGCACTCTGGTGCTGCTGTGTCAATGCCTGCACCAGGCCTGATGGCTCTGGAAGCTACCCATCACCTCCTCAGGGCAAAGAGGTGAGTCTGTGTCCTCTTGTCCTCTTGCGAGAGCAAAACCAAGTGTTCATGCAGGTCAGCTGTGTGTGTTTGCAGGAACCCTCACAACTCTGCTTATTTTCCATTGAAAACTAAATTCTGTCGAGGAGGTTGCTAAAATGTCAAGCTGTGCAGTGGTGCTTAGGCACTGTTATTTGTGTCTTGTCACATATTGTGATGTTGCTCTCTTTTGCTGAAGAACCCAGGATAAATGCCAGGGTGACCATGATGTTTTAACTCCCTCAGCATCACAAAGGGGATCTTCATTTGCATATCAGCAAGACTTTACCTTGCTTCCCAGTGAACCTTGCCAGGCTGGAGGATTTCCTTCCCAAGTTAGAAGCCTGGGAGAAAACAGGTGGGAGAGGGGAGGTGCTGTCTCCAAAAATGCTTGGTGCAGCTTTGCAAGTTTTTTAAAAAATGATTCCACCTGCATTACACTACAGAGGTAAGCTTTTGTGGTGCAGATCTCAGCACATGCAAATGAGAAACAATAATTAGTTATGATCTTCAAACCATGCTCCCTCCCACAGGCAGTGGTATAATTATCATTCACAGATGATTACTCATTTTTATCTACTTTCAATATGAAAGTTAGTAAATCTTAGGCAGGGAAAGCTTGCAAGATGCTGCTGAGCTGCAATCTGATACAAACTGGGACTCAATGAAGATTTAATCCTGGTTTTCATCAGACATAAGTAAAATTCTCTGGGGTAGTAAAACACACAGATTTCTCATGAGAAAACTAGAGTAGCAGCCTACTCTAGCTGTAATATTTTGTAATAAATAACACTCTAAATTTATAATAATTTGCTTTCAATCGACTATTAAATGAAAAAATAACTTTAAAACTCATCATCACCTCCCTTTAGACCCTTAGCATCGTACATGTGAAAAGTCTCTTTTGTTTTACACGACACAAAATGCCCATGTAAACTTCAGCTCATTCCTGGTAGTTCATTTGACTATACCCTTTTCATGCCCTACCTCATATCCTTAGATGTTTAACTTATGGGCACCAGAGGCTCTAATTTCCCATACCATAGAGCTAAGAGTCATGGGTAGCTGGATCTTGCAAAATCTTTTGGGGCAGAATTTATAGTAATCAGTTGTACAACCCTACACTGTCAAAACATGTAAGTGCTGCCTTTTGTGGCAGAAAGAACTTCTCTCTGTACCTATTCTTCCTCCAGAGATGACTTATGGAGATAGAAACCTTCTTTCACTATAAAACTGTGCCTGAAAGAACAGAAAATAAAAAGATATTTCTATTTGCCTCCATTTGTTTTGCAGACTGCATTTGTATAAGTGCTGAAATTAGCTAGCTTGGATACAAAAACATCATGATACATTAGCATGGGTTAATTCACCCGGCTAAGAAACTGTAAATTCTCAGTTGTGGAGTCCCTGATTCCCACAGCTAGACAGCCTTGTCACATGAGTTAACCTGATTAAAGTTAGCTGACATGCTGTCCCCTGGTACATGCATGACATCTATATTAACAGAGGCAGCAAGCTTGTTTGATGGCCCCAGAGTAGCATTTAACAATGCCAGAGCTGTGCTTCCCAGCTGATCTTTTCTCAGTGCAAAGGTGCTCTTGATCCCTGGTGATATCCTAATTTAGTAAATAGCCAAGCCCGGAAGACACATAGCCTACACACTTAACCTCTCATCTGGAAAGAAAAATAAAATCTGTACCTGTTACTGACCCTTGCAACCTTCATGCTTAGCAGTAACTCTCACAGAGATATTATTCTCTGATTAATTTTTTGTTTTAGAAAACTTGTGGTTAAGACTGTCTTTCTTGAACTTCATATTTCTAAATGTTTTCACAACTCTGTGTTTTAGGTCCTACCTCACTTTGTACATACATCTTTACAATATGCTGTGTCACCAAAATTCCCTCTTGTTTCTTTTAAGTAAATTTTTAATGCTTTAAATTTTTTTTAGCCTATGTTGTTTTATAAAGCTGACCATGTCACTGATCCCTGCCATGGATGTGTTCATGCTTCAGGAAAACAAACTTCAAAGACCTGGTGACAGACCCAAATCACTTGCTATGGGACAGGTGGTTATCACAAGGGAAGACATTTGCCCTGGGTTTTGTGCTGCTGCCAGTACCCACCGCTGCTTTTGGCTTGGCTGTTTTGCTGTGCACTCCCCTTTTGTTCTACTGAATGGTTCAGCAAGGCACACACACGCACAAAAGAAAAGAGCATCGATGCTGGGTATTGGTGGGTCCTGGAGCCCTCCATAATCCTTCCTCCTACTGCTCAGCCTTCCATTCAGACAATTTATTCATTGACTGTATGACTAAAACCTGCAATCAGATAAAATACATGTGGGAGGACAGCTTGGATAATGAGATACCCTATCAGACATTGGCAGCTAAACTGTGCGAGATCGCTCCTCGTAATTTGTAAGGGGAGATGGGAGACAAGTGTTCCATCACCAGTGCTTACAGCCCTCCCTAGAAAAAGAACACTTTGGAATGCTGCTTCACTGATGAGTGGCCCAGGGACAGATATTCATGAAGCTAGTTAGTAAGGTTTAACTGTAAAGTGAAGGCACACAACATCTGAATGGTCCTGAGCAGGTGAATCCAGCCCCCAAAGCTGCAATTCTTCCTGCAGCCACGACTCAGTCTGCCAAGCAGCAACCAAGATGAAGATCCATCCATAACAACTCCCAGAAACATTTTGCCAAAGCAAAACAAACCACAGTCACGTTCACTTTTAAAAACCCCAAACAAAACAACAGTAATTCCAGCTGTAGAGAACATGCTGTCATAGCACTGGAAGACTGGTGCTGAAGTGATCCTCTGTTTCTTAACTGGGAATAGCAGAGACAGCATATTGGTGTTTGGAGGAAATACAGAATCACAAAAAAGGTGCTGGAGGACTCAGAAAGAGAGGAGTTCACTTCGCTTCTTCTGAAAAAAGTCCTACTTTAAAAACTGGAACCAGGGACAAAATGTTTCAGTGTCCCCTTGGTCACTAATAGTGTAATCTCTCTAAGTAAAAAAAACAACAACTTTGTCTCATTTTGAATAGGCTTATGAAAAGAAAATTCATTATTCAAACTAATTTTGAATAATGTTTAATCTTAAAAACATTCTTGACTTCTCTAGGTTGCATTTATGTGGAGAATGGAAGAACTATTCATAGACCTCCAAGTAATTCCAGGTCTATAGACCTCTAGGTAACTTTTAAAATAATATGAGTTATTTTGAAGTTTAGTATCCTTTGAACTAATGATGTTCTATTTGTTTTCTAATTAGAAACAAAACTGCCTTGTCGTGACTCTCCTCCCATGGGCTTTTGGAACAGAAATCATGCAGAGCTTGTGAAATTGTTGCAAACCATGACTATTTTGCTGGAGCAAAATCCCATGTGGGAAAACTATTTTTAAAAAAAATCCTTCACTAGAAAGAAGTCTGTTTCATTTGCAAACTATTAAAGCACCTCACTGGAACATCTTAAAAATTCCTCTGAAGAATAAGAGGACTTATGTCCAATATAACTTGAAAGAGTTGCTGTGGGAACAGTTGGGTTTTCTTACATGCTGATAATCCTTGTTTTTACTTCTTTGAGCTGAAGATCCCAACAGTTTGCAAGTCTAATACTTCATATACTGTACACAGGCCTGGCGGGAGGCACAGTCCAATGCCTACCTCCAGGGAGAGAAATGCAGTTTGTGAGTGGAAGACCATGTAAAGACAATGAATTTTTTTTGCAGCTGCTGCTGCCTGAATGCTGAGTAGGTTCTAGAAATTCAGCAGCACTGTAAGGTGCCCATGAACTGGATTTATCATCTTTAGGCACATGCCTGAAATCCTATTTAATCTTCACTGTTTTATGGTTTGAAGGAAACCTAAATATGATTCTAAGAGTGCAACTTTGTGGGGAAGACTCATTCCCTATGGTGAACAGTTGCTATCTAGCCAACTTTCCTGTGTCACCTACGGCATTAAAGACCTCTACTGTAATGATTTGGGCCCTTAGTCTTCTCTTTCCTAACTGAAGAGCCTGAGCACTCATTCCTCATATTGATGAACTGTGCTGTTGTTCCTCACACAGAGGAAAAAGCCTCTGCATGTACTTTATACAGGTGCTACATTATTAAAGATGCTTAGGTCACATAAGTCGCTGCAACCCTGGTCCATAAAATCCATAATTCTCATATGAAGATAGTTAAACATTAGCTTCCTGGTGTATAAATCCCTTCTGAGTATCAGTATGAGGCTCCTAAATTAATTAGCTGCTTCAGGGTTTCTTTCTGAGGAGTGTTCTCAGGCTTGGAGCCCTGCCATGTAGCACAGCATGAGTGGCAGGGTCAGGAAACTACTGACAGGAACTGAGTGTGCTATAGTCTGCTGTAGTTCTGATGCTTTGCATTTAAGTCACTAACTAGAAAGGGAAGCATCTGCTTTTCAAGGCCTCCCAAATGCATTGAGAGAGAAACTTTAAGAAAAATCTGCACTGAATTCTCACCTGTGAATGTATTTTTCATCTCAATTTCTCATTTTGGCGCTTACAGACATGTCAAAGACACACAAATATTTACTGATGAATATCATTTATTCAGCTCTGGGGAAATGGTGCTGTTTGCATTTATATGGAGACTATCACTTTATACAAGCTAAATGTCACTGTACATGCATTGTTTTTCTAGTCAATATTTGTTTCTTGCTGCTATTCTCTGTCAGGAGATTGATGTCAATGGAGTTTATTTAATCTCCACGTGACTTGGTTCTGTACACAACTGCTCTGCAATTCATAAAGGCCTTAAATGAACAAATCTGACAGACTAAAACTTAGTAATTCTTGAAGCTTGATCTGAGATCCTTTGAAATCAATGGAAATGTTTCCATTGTGAGCAGAAAGATTTCAGACTAAGCCTTAGTGAATATACACCCTATTTCTCACTGATAAAATAAAGGCATGACTCACAATCACTCTAGACTTGCTTTGAAAGGAAAATTTTGTGTGACTGAACAAATAGTTTTATTGTAGCAGAAGGTGCTGTGGGTCCTTAATCATGTAGAAAAATGTCTCATGTTGGTGAGAAGCACTGGGCTGATGGCATGAGCCTGCTGCCTGGGACTGTGAGCGTGGGATTTCCATCTGGGCAGCGTGCTTGCTGCAAGCACATGAGAAATGAATTACTGACATGTGGTGTACAGAAACATAAAGGTCAAGGACAGACTCCTGTTTAGTATGAAAAAACACTTGTACAAGCCCTAGGTGCAAATCCTGCTGAGGCAGAGGCATTCAGATATTAGACTGGCTGAGCTCTGACTTCCATGGTGGCCTGATGCACTCTCAGTTTGCCAGTTGAAGAGGGTCCAAAGTTCCTGCAATACATTTATGGCAGTATGAGTTTGTTTTTGAACTGAACT
Source organism: Hylia prasina (assembly GCA_013397195.1). Taxonomy (NCBI): domain Eukaryota; kingdom Metazoa; phylum Chordata; class Aves; order Passeriformes; family Sylviidae; genus Hylia; species Hylia prasina. The sequence continues at coordinate 354,972 of VYXD01001411.1, forward strand.
CATGTTACCATTGCATTCTTAGGGCAAATGCTCCAGGGGTTGGGTCCTGAGCTGTTATTTGAACCAAAATCTCCAGCTAAATGTGGTCAATAGGTCCTGAAAAATCCCATGAAGAAAAGAGTTCCTACTTTTATTTGCAGAACTTTGCTGTTGGTAGTGGAAGACATGAGCTGAGTTGACAGCACATACAAACAATTTTATTTGCTTACCCAAATAAAATAACCACTGTTGTGATACTGCAGTTACATCATTCGGGGCCTGAGCAAAAACTATGTCTAGCTGTAGCTTTCATATGAAGACATATTTTCCCCTGAAACCCTTACAATACACACAACCAAGCTGACTTTTGTCCATTGCCTGGAATAACTAAACTATGTGTCTGCTTTTGGAGACTTTTGGTTGCAACTAAGCGCACATAACTGGCACTTTAATTACTTGTCTGGAGCATCATGTAAATACAGAATAAGCAAAAAAATTATGAAAACAGTTCAACATCAACTGTTGCAGACATGCCATTATATGAATTAGTGATAATTTGCTGTCAAAAATCATAGACACACTAAAATTAAGTCAGAGATACAATGCACATATGGAGTATTACAAAATTTCACTCACTACAAAGATTGACTTGTCCTTTAGCAGGTGCAAAAAAACCCATGAATCAAAGTCTGTTACAGGTAGTACACATTAAAATAGCAGGAGTTGGTGTGTGTGATGCAGAAAGAAAGAGGGCAATGCCCCTGTTTTTCAGCTACAAACTGGATATACCAAATTTATACTTTCCCCTTCTGTAGTAAATTGATTATACTGAATACAGAAGACTGTGGTTCATGCTAATAACATCCTATGATGACTAGCACATCACAGCCCTTTTAACCCAAAAAATGCTTATGTGACCATTTGTGTTGCCCTTGGTTGGATTTTGCTGCAGCTGTTCATACTCATAACAATTAAGAGATATTAATATCATGCTAACAAGGACAGGGTCATGGGAAAAAAGAATCAACCAGAATTTCCCCCCAGTGCTCCCCCAGCTGCTTCTCTCAGTGGTAGAAGACTGATTTTAAGGGCATAATATATTTCACACCTACAGTGTGCATTTCAAATATTTTTTTTCTCACTAAGAAAAAGATTAATTTTTGGATTAAACCAGAGTACCTTAATCAGCAGCACAAGCAAAACCTCGATTAACTCTGCCACAGAAATGAAGGGGAAGATGAGGGAATAGAAGATGTTTGTCTCTTTTGCTTTACCAAACATCTGCTTCAGGAAGCTTGGGTAAATACAGGCTTGGGTAGAACTTATTGTGGGATCAAAGATGAATATAGCAAAGTTTAAAGCAGCAGACATTCTCTAACTCATACAGGCACTAAAAATGTGTGCATCATGTATGTTTTGTACATATACAATTACTGTGAAGTTGTACAACCAGTTGTTCCTTAAATACTTAATGAAAGTCCATGACCCTGAAGGTCCTCATCAGTTTGAGAATTTGAATTCTAATAATGAATGCCACAGCTGTGCTGACTCATCTGCCCCCCCAGGTAACAAGAGGAAAGGAGCTGACATTGCATGATCTCTGTTCACCCCAGAAAGGGCCGGAACAACACTTTGACGGCATTTGAGGCTTCCTCATCCCATGTGGGAAGAGTCACTACCTCAGTTCTAGATTCTGTCAGCTTTGCAGCTGATACCCAGCCCAGCATTACTTGCAGTGAGAGATGCTGGGCAGCATCCACACAGACAACAAAGCTAATTCTTTTTGAACAGGCTGCCAGGCCCGACACCCCTCCTGCTTTGTTAAATGTGCACATTGCTCACTAGGCAACACTTCTCTGTCTCTAAAGAAAATGTATACTGACCTGGGTGACACTAACTGGACAGAGTTAGGCTCTGAACAGGATGGTTCTGAAGACCCTACCAGATGAAAAAAAACCCCTCCTCTGTCAAAATTTGTGCAAGGTAAATATTCTTCCTTCACATAGCAGAGTCTCTAGGGCACTGTACCAGTGAAGCAGAGCAGACTTTGGGTTAAGAAAAGGAGCTGCTGTGATTCTGTGTCACTGTTTTCTGGGCTTGTTTCTGGGCTTATATGGTACCACTTATGATGTGGAATTTAGAATTCAGAAGTCACCAAAACAGAATATATCCAAAGGAATGTGGAATCCTGCCTGGCCTTTGCAGGAGTGCTCTACCCCTGCTGGAACATCCTACCAGCACACCTGCCCCAGAGCTCAGGGGCTGTTTGTCCTGTCCTGCTGAGGACTTCACCAGTGAGTCTAAGTAACTTTCTGCTGGGAGGTGGTTCTGGCCCTGCACCACCTGCACACACTGAGGAAGGAGATGAGAGTTCAGAGGCAGACTCTGACATGTAGTGGCTGTCCCCTACTGTTCTTTGTCTCCGGCTGCAGCATCCTTGGTGGCACTGAATCACAAAATAATTAGGTTAGAAAAGACCTTTGAGATCAAGTCCAACTTTTGACAGGACACCACCATGTCAACTAGACTGTGGAACTAAGTGCCATGTCCAGTCTTTCCTTAAGCAGTTCCAGAGACAATGGCTCCATCACTTTCCTGGGCAGCCTATTCCAAAGTTGACAACTCTTTCTGTGAAGAAATTCCTTCTAATGTCCAGTCTGAAGCACTCCTGGAACAGCTCGAGATTATATCCTCTTGTCCTGTTTCAGATTCTCTAGAAAAAGAAGCCAAGACTCACCCAGCTACAACCTCCTTTCAGGCAGTCATAGAGAATGATAAGGTCATCCCTGAGTGTCCTTTTCTCCAGGCTGAACAACCCCTCTCCCTCAGCTGCTCCTCACAGGACTCAATCCTTCACCAGCTTACTCCAGTATCAGTATGTCCTTTTAAAGTGAGGGGCTCAGAACTGGACACAGCAGTCGAGGTGTGGCCTCTCCAATGCCAAGGAGAGGGGGGTGGCCACTGTCCTGGTCCTGCTGGCCACACCAGTGTTGATCCAGGTCAAGTGCCGTTGGTTTTCTTGACCACCTGGGCACACATTGGCTCATGTTCTGCTGCTGTTGTCCAGCACCCCAAGGTCTTCTTCCACTGGGCAGCTTTCCAGGCACTCTTCCCCCAGCCTCTAGCACTGCATGGGGTTGTTGTGGCTGGATGGAATGGCAGGACCTGGCACTTGGCCTTGTTGAATGTCATGTAATTGAATTTGGCCTACTGATCCAGCCTCTCCAGATCCTGCTGCAGAGCCTTCCTACACTGCAGCAAATCAACACTCCCACCCAATGAGGAGATGGGTAATGTCTTAGCTGCCCCTTCCGAAGAGACCTTTAATCTCCTGGAAAAATCATTTCATGTGATTCTTCACATGGCACAACATACTTGCAGGAGATTAATCTGTCTTTTACATTTGGAGAAGTAGGTTGGACTAGATGACCTCTGGAGGTCCTACAGACATGATTCTATGATTACAGCCACTTCTGCACTTATTACAAGAAAATACAAGAGGGAACCAGCCATCTCATCTTATTCTATTTAAATAAAAAATCCATGACTACCCAGGAAAGTTTTTTTAGATGAAAATGAATAAAGTTAATTAATGACAGCAGCATCAGTACCACACCTCATCTGAGCAGCATCTAAAGTAACTGGCTTTTCTTAGGTAAGCTTCAGCTGCATATGTCTGTTCCCTGCATCCCAACATGCCTGTTTTGCCACAGCCACCTGCTGTGGCACAGAAGCCCATCTGACCAAACGCTGTGGGAGACACAGACTGCATCCTGTGATATCCTAGCTCCTGGGAGAAGCAATGTCCCACCATCCTGTGGGCTGGGGGACACCAGCGAGCCACTGCTCTCTGGCTAAGCACTATTACAGGGCACAGGCAGCAGGACAGGCTGGTGGGGTAGTGCATCATATTCTTCACAAACCACAAAACAACAGGTAGATAACTCTGGCTAAATTCCTGGTGAGATGCACCAAACTTCTGCACAGCCTGAGCAACCCCAAAGCTCATGTCCCAGAAGAGGTTGTATCTGTGGGTGGCCAAAGGCTGGGTCTTCCTTCTTGCACACCCACTCTTTGTGGGGATGACCAGGCCATAGGTCATCCCTTGTGCCTCTCTTTGCTTGGGGCCATACTGGAAAACGAGAAGCAGCCAAATGCTCTGGAAACATTGCACTGCCCATTGATGCAGAGGTGCTGGTGACACAGAGACTCATCAGCTGGCACAGCATTTCTCAGGGCACCTGATAGCTGCAAAAGGGAGGCTGAAACCTGGACATCTCCAGGTTGTTGCAGCAAATTAAATATGATGAAACATAGTAGACAGTTTTATAAGCTCTATTAACTTGATTAGATCTTTGTATTAGAATAATTTATTGCTGGATTCTACACAGCACAGATAAAGTTCCAAATACCCTCTGATTTTGTTACTTTGCAGAGCCCTTGGCATCAGAGATACATGCAGTAAGAGCCAGTAGGAGCTGGAAGTTTATTCTGGAGGCTGTCCCAACAATGCCAAAGGAGCAGTTGTAGCCCTTACGACTAGTTGTCTTTTGTCATGTTGACACAGTTGGCACATTTGGTAGGAAATGCTATTTCAAAAGAGTGTTGGAGCTCTGTGGAGACTGTCCAGCAAGTTGTGCTCTTCTCAATGACCACGTGTGAAATGTTCCATCAGTTTTTGAAGAAAATCAGTTTGATTTTCTTCTCACCCAGTAATATGCTGGAGCAGCACTGGTTGTAGAGAAATTGACCTCCTGTATACTCATGTTTGGAGTCACTGTCTGCTTCATCTGTTGCTGGAGGGTGACAAACTCACCCCAGGAGGAAAGTGAGGCAGTTCAGAATTTGTTTGTAGGTGTCTCTCTGCAGTGGTTGCAAACTGGAATGCTTGTGCTGCTCCTCATGCTCCTCTGCACTGAGAAGCTGCAGGCACTCACCTTTAATGGATGATTATTCTTGGATGAGTTTGCTAATGGCTCCAGTTATGTCACTCATGAAACTCATCTTCATGATTTCTGAAAGACCCCATTAACACAGCATTAGAATCCTGATGGCTTTCATTCACTGAATTATTTAATTACTTAAATTTTTTAAACATCTCAGAATACCTTTTAAGTCAAATGTGACCTTGTGGTCCTCTTTGAAAGCAGCTGACCTTGAGCATTCTTCAGGGGGCTGTTGCAGCCTTGTTTCTGTCTTGGCACATGCTCTCACCACAGCACTCAGCCTTGCACCTTCACAAAAAGGTGTTGTTGAGGGAAGCAGCATGCTAAGTGGTTTTCTTTTTTGTGATTTATCCAAGTGCCTGTTTGTTCCCACATGCTGTGAGTGGATAATAGCAGTTCTCAATCAAAGTTAAAATTACTAACGCTCTTGTCTGTGCAAAATTTAGTGCTGGAAAGAAAAAAGATTAGTGATGCTGCTGTACTACCAGTTTTACTATGGTTTGTCTTACCTTCATCCCTGCATCTTTGTGAGCATTATTATATTGACATGTTATTCCAATTGATCTCTCTACTGCAACCAATGTAAGGCAACTGTATCTGACATTTTGTTAGGATGGTGAAACTACTATTAAAAAAAGCCATGTAAACAGAAAAACAGTGGGTCTTTTTCTAGCACTATGTTCATCATCCAGTAAACACTCACAACTCAACAGTGTGCTGACAGCACAGTGATTAGCACAGAGAATTACTCCATCCTCCTCTTGAATATTTGCTTACAGCAGTAAATTTTGCCTATGTATTTCCTCATAGCTGGAAGCTGTTGAAATTATTTGGCACAGGATGTTGGAGTAGCTTCAAAAAAAATAGCAACAGCAACCACTCTCACTTCAAGTTACTGACACTTCACTGTCCATCTGCAGTTCCATCATACATACCATCATTTCTCTTTTTCTAATTGTGTTCACCCAAGGTTCTTTTGTGGCACAAGTTATAACTACTTTTTAATTGTGGTCTGCTAAAACCTTTTACCAGTGTAAAAGGGCAGAGGGTTGATCCTTCCACTTATATATTCTCAGTCTTCTGAACACATTTAATTTATGGGAATTGGAAAATGGGACAGCATTAGAGTTTCATATATTCATGTACAAAAGTCATTTTTAGTTGAGATAGATGAACTCTGATGGATTACACAGTGTCAAATTATATGCTTCAAATTATATGGTGTAGTGATGGAGTGGTTTGACCAAGTCGCACTAGGCTCCTTATCTGAAAAGGTCTTATATCAGGCATTTGAAACCACTCTTGGGTACTTAATCAAAACCAGTCTGGTTTGTAGGGGTCATTAGCAGGCCTAGACCACTGCCTAGATGACTCTGTCTGCATGGTGAGAGTATCTCAGATGACTGCTTGCTAGGGAGTCTGGAATCATGGCACCCTTTTGTGTGCCTGGTGTCTGTCGCTCTGAAGCCTCCAGCAGAGGGATGAAGTTACCTTTTGAATGCCTCATGCCCAGCCAGAATCCCACTGAATATTGCAAGTTCCCTGTGGTGCTTTAGAGAATAATTAGCAAATTTCAAGGTTTACCCTTAAGATATAGTTGTGTTCAAAGATTGCCTTCCCCTGCATCTTGGATGTCTTCAGTGTGCCCTTGTTACTCTCCCCTGTGCTACATGGAAGCTTTGTAGTCATGTTGGCTCATGTTCTCCAGATACACAGACATGTGCCCTTGATACCACCCCATACCTTTCTTTCATAAGACTGACACAAAGTTCTTGGCAAATAGTGGAAAAATTTTCAATTTTCACACAGATTTTTGGAATAATCATTCCCAAATCTTCCAATCCCAGTTTTCCCAATACTCTGTGCTTGCTTTGCAAACTCTTGCTGCAAACCTAAATTCAGAACTCCCTCATCTGCTCCTCGGTTGTGCCTTCAGCACAAGCCTAACATGCTGAAGTGAAACGTGACAGTACTTCCAGAGGCAGGTGCTGGATCTGTTGCAATGATGAAGATGAGACACATATTTAGTTCCCAATGAATCAATCTCCATGATTTCCTGCACAGAACCAGCACAGATGTGGGCTCAGGGGCTAGCAGGTAAGGTGCTGCCCTAAGCCCTGGGTCTTTCCCAGAGACTTTGCGGTTCTGGGTGTGTTTGCCTTAGGAGGCAAAAAAGGATCCAGCTTAATGCATGTGATCAGGCACCCCTCAGACACTTTTTGCCCTAATTATATTTACATAGTACTAACAACAAATAGAAGGAAAACTGTTCTTATCAGCACAGCTTGACATTCCCCGTGCATTAGCACGTGAAATGAGCTGGTGACAGAGTAAATAAGACATGAATTACTTTTTAAAAAGCTTTTACAAATTCTAAGATGTTTCCATCTCAAAGGTGACCTGTAATTGTTAACAATTTGCAAAAACAACCCCATCAGCTATAATGAGGGCTCCAATAGAATAATTATAAATGCTTCAAATTATCAAGTAAAAGTATTCAGCACAACTGGATTCAAACAAGCCTTTTCATTTTTATCTAAGACCCTACGACAATTGGACTCCCCCCACACTATAGCAGCGAGGAGCAAACATCTCTGCAGGAGCCCTCTGCTTTTCCAGAGGCAGAACAGCTTCCCTGCTGAAGCCAAAGGTTTTTGAGAGCCCTTAAAGAACACCCAAATTTGTAACCCTTCTGGAGGCCCCATGGACTGAAGCTGGATGTTGTCCAGTTGTGGCAGTCACAGAATCACAGAATGGTTTAGCCCTTGCAAAATGGAAAAGCCCTTTAAAGTCATTCATTTCAACCATTAATCCAACACTGCCAAGTCCAACACTCAACCATGTCCCTAAGTGCTATATCTACATGTCTTTTAAGCACTTCAAGGGACAGCAATTCCACAATTTCCTGGGAAGCCCATTCCAATGCTTGACAACCCTTTCAGTGAAGAAATTGTTCCCAGTATCCAATCTAAACCTCTCTTGATGAAATGTGATACATTTTCCTCTTGTTCTCTAGCTCATTACTTGGGAGAAGGGACCAACATTCCCCCCATTTCAGGTAGTTTCAGATAGACCTTATCATTCTCCCCTGAGCCTCCTTTTTTCCAGGCTAAACACCCCCAGCTTCCTCAACTGCTCCACATAAGACCCTTCATAAGACTCTTTTGCTCCAGACCCTTCACTGGTTTCATCATGCCCTCACTGCTCTTTGTCTGAGTCACAACAGTGATTTAATTTTGTCCCACCACCTCCCAAGGTGTCATTTGGCCAAAACGATGGCAATCTGCCCTGGACATCTGAACAGCAAATCCAGGTAGGCAGAAATGGGCCACCCCAGGGTACAGCACTCTGTGAGAGAGCTACTGTGGCCAGGTGTGCTGGCAGCAGTGCACACTGCTCCCACTGTGTTCTGGATTAAGCCTTCAACATCTTGATGGGATATTATGTACTTTTTATTGCCAGCTTCATCTTATATACCAGCAAAGCTGGTATTTAATTTAGAATAGCTTTATTCTGAGATATTTAACCATAGAGTATCTCAATCTGGAGGTGTGGGAAAAGAGATCATTTAAAATTTCTTTAATTTTTTTTCTGGTTATTTTCAGCTGTCCTCTATTCAAAATAACTTGGAGCTATGCATAAAGGCTGATTATAAAACCTATCTAGGGGATTGAGTCACACAGCTGTGCATTTAAATCTCCTTAAGCATGTTTCAACAGTCTCAAATACATGATGCTAAATTGGAGATGGGATTTTAGGATCAGAGATGGTGAAATTGTAGAGGGAGCACCAAGGTTAGAAACTAAGTGAAAGTGTGACTTCTGCACAGGGCTGCAAGGTTTCATCAGGAATGCTGGCTTGGAGGAAGGATCTCCTTGGCCTGAGAAAACCAAGCACAAGCTCCACCACGCTCTGTGAAACTCCCCAAGATGTGTGCACTAGGGCAACAGCGCCACTCCTAAAAAAGCGTATTTTGCACCTGAGGAATTCAGAGTTTGATAATTTAATACCTTTGGATGAAGCTGCGGATGGCATGCTCTGCTTGAAAGAACTGCTGTGACCTGCAGGAACAGAGCTGAGACCCAGAGCTTCATCATTAAACTGAAACCAATACAGCAGAGCTACCTTTTCTCCCTGAGACCCAGGCTCATAGCTTTGCCAGATTATTTTGACATATTTTCTCCACCCTGAGGATTTTAACTTTACTTTCGACAGTAACTTTTAGCTTGGAAACATTGCTGATTTCCTCTGCAGACTCTTGCCAGAAAAAAAAGAGGGAGGAAAAAAAGAGTTCATTTCCAGACACTTGAGAGTATTGGAATTGTTCAGGTGCTGAAGTCAATGCAAGGTATCAGCTGATAAGTGGGAGGCTTAAATGTTAAAAATCTCAAGGTAGCAAGACAATGATTTGAAAAGGCCTTCTTTCTTCCGATTACTACTGAGAAAGGATGATATTACAGTGAACCTTGTTAAAATGGAATATTCCCAACAGAGAATAATTGATGTTAGTGCTACTGTCAAACTGAAGATCTGAAAGGGACTAATTACATTTTCTACTAGGAATAACTTTCTATTTTGTCACAGCTTCGATACCTGAGCAATCCCAATAATCTCAAACATCTGAATCTCAGATCTTCTGCCTAATTTCTGCTGGGAAATAGCAAAACCAGCACTACCTAAGTAATAGTGGCTGAATTTGATGCCTTTAAATCAGAAGAATGTAAAAACATTCTACACAGTCTGTAATAGCTCATTCTAAAGAACATGCAGGTAGATGAAAGCAAGCATCCATGAAGCAGGGTGTCTAATAGTGTTTGCTGGTTTGGCTATTCACTGCTGGGACAGGGAGCCAGGGATCCTATCCCCACACACCTGTGTGGGGCTTTGGGGACATGCATTGGGCTAAAAACAGGGGCTCAGAGGCTCTGCTTGCTAGTGGGAAATTTCTCTTCCCTCCTGTCTCACTGTCATTAGCTCATGACAGGGGCAGTGTGCTCTCCCTCCAGCTTCATATGGCTTCTATCCATGTTTCTGTTTGGCTCCTAGACTAAAGGAAAACTGACTGCCTCCCTTGAGTGTCTTAGCCTGTTAAGTCCAAGAGAGGAGCATATGCTCTCCCATTGCCGAGTGCTCATCAAGAGAAACATCACCTTGTGTTTAAAGAGAAAGCACTGGCTAGAAATGAAGGGCATCAGCGCATTATCTACACAACTACAGCAGCTCTTCCAGTGTTCCACTGAATTTTTAACCTGTTCCTGAGTGCTTCTTTGTGGTAGTGTGCATATTCCCTGATTATGTTTCACAGGATGACAGAGAAACTGGGTGAGAAGTTTTCAGACGGAATGCTGGTGGTGTCTCTTCTTACCATGTCTGGGCTGTCAGGACCAGTTCCCTCCCCCTGGGGATGAGTGGTGTTGCTGCTTACCTGCAATAGTGACCAGGCATCACAGGACTAGGGGAAATTGAAAAAAACCCAAACAAAACAACTTTTAGGGAATACTGGGGTGGTTGAAAGTCTCACCAAAGTGAGAATTCTGGAAAGGCTGATCCCTGCCAGCTATCTGAGCATCCTGGAAAGACGATGCATTGAGAAACCTCAAGAATAGAAGAACCAGAGGGTTGGTCCGGCTGAAGGAGACCAGCAGGATTTCTCCTTCAACCCAACCGAACCCACGTCCTTTTCTTTTTGTAGTCCCAGAAGCAGTATATACAACAGCAATACTTTCTAACAATTGGAGTAACACACATTTAAAAAAAAAATAGCTGATGTTAAATATATCTCACTTCTTAGGACATTAACAGAGTTTGCAGGGGCCATTAAAAGAACAGGGCTCACTTTTGATCCCCCATCAAACGATAAGTCATGGTTTTCTTTTTAGCTAGGTTATGTTTGGAACACAAAATGTCAGAAAAATGCAAGGGCTTTTTTGAGTTATAGGAAGTAGCTTTCTTTGCCTGGATGACACTGATTTAAAAAAAGAGTCTACAGGTGAAGGTGTAGCGATCTCTCCATAATCAGAGGCATTCTGGTTCTTTCCAAAGGTGCTGGCTACATCTACTCACTGCTGGCTACATCTACGCACTCACCCATGAGTGAATTCAGTGCAAAGGACAAGGCAACCAGGGATAAACCTGGCACAAAAAGGTTAACACTGGAAGGTAGCTAGAAGTAGGTGATGCATCAACACATCTGCCCAAATTGAATATGAAGGATAGAAAGTGTGCTGGAAATGGCTTCAAGGGAAATTTATGCCTAAATAAGCTGACAAAATCATTACAAAATAAGCAATTTAGGGCCCTATTTTTAGCATGTCTGACAGGCTTTTAATAGAAATTGAATACAAATTTTGAGGGACTGATGGTATTAGGTAAAGAGACACCATTTTTGAGACCTATTAATAGTCAGTTGTGCAGGGACATTTCAGAAGGCAACATTAATTCCACAAGAAACCCCGACTATCTAGATCTCTCCAATGACTGCCTACTTCTCTGTGTATTGACACATCAGTGCAGGAATGCAAGAAACCATGAAGGAATGTTTGGTAGTTTATCATTTTAGGCATGGCTAAATGGTCAGGATGTGGTAATTATCAGTGGACATAACCTGCTGATGATTTTCTTACCATGATCTGGCTGCTAATTGCTGTCCATTGTGTACTTTAAGCTCCTTTCAACCCCGTAACATCCTTTTATTCCCTTCCCCCACCCTTGCCCTTTATCTGCCAAAAACCATTCCAGCATAAGTGAAAATTCAGACTGGTTGGTTTTCAGAATCATTTTCATGATCATGCAGAATTGCTCAGCCTTGTACTGCACACAGTTTGAACCACACATGCAGGATTTCATGCCTCATGGAACAGCTGAAAAGTACACTATCTAAAATGGCCCAGAATTAGATAAGTGTTGGTACTGCTGTACTGGATAGGGAAATTGTTTAAAGGCTGTTGCATTAAAAGTTCCATTAAGATATTTGTTGGTTTCTTTATGCCAAAAATACTAAAACTAAAATTACCATGCTTTCCTGCTGAAGGCAACATTTAAAAACCATTAATTTATAAGCCAGTTTCAGAGAAAAAAAAAAATTCTGAAAATAAATCACTGTATCATTCAATTCATTAATATAATGAATTAAACACACCAGAGATAGTACATGCATCCAAAATATAATTTCTGAAAGAAAAGTATCTTTTTTCCCCCCTCTTGAATAATGCCCATTGTGTGCCTGGTTAGAAAGCAATAGCTTGGTTATGAAATAATGGAAATTTTATCCATGAACACACCGCCCTCACATTAAAATCATCACACAGCTCACAGAGTGCTGTCTGCAAGCTTCTGGGCTATAAATCTATCAGTAAATAAGTACTATATGTGGCTCTTAACATTAGGTGAATTTTTTATTAAATGGCTGACTAGAATGTGCTATACATGAAAAAGAGAAGACCAAATTAAGCTGTGCTGTAAAAATTAAAACTCAAGGTGAGGCAAATGCTAGCCTCTGCATTTTTAACCTACTTTTACATTTTCCATTCTGAGTTCAAGCTTCAAAGCCTGTGTGGTAACAGCTCTACTGCTTGCTTCTAGCAGGGGTGCATCTGGAGGTCCCAGGGCACAGCTGCACATCAGGGAGAGCCACGAGTATTTTAAGGAACAAGCCTGTATGTATTTAAAGGAGCATTCCTGTATGTATTTAAAGGAGAATTCCTGTATGGGGCTGATCAGTGGCACAGGAGCTGGTCACACCCGGAGCACTTGTAAAGCACGGGAGATGGATGCAACTGAATGTCATTCACTTGTTGGAAGCTGCTTTAGTTAAGGTGGCAAACTCTTGGGGTTCTCTCCTTCATTTGAGTCTGGTTGCTCTGGAACCACCCTTTCAATCTGTATTTTTTTCCCAATCCTCCTCTGATGCCCTAGCAGAATCACTGGCAAGGGATGGCCAGGGTGAATACAGATAGGGATGAGTGAGATACTTGTCCCCTGGTCACAAGCCTTACTGAATGGTGTTGAGTGTGGCCAGCAGATGGTGATGATTGACAGCTCATCACATGCCAGCTCTTGTGTCCATGAGGAAAAGCCACAGGATCATTTTAAGTGTGACAGCCTGGATCTCGTATACAAGGTATGCAAAAGCTCCTTCACATATGAATAACTTGGGAAAGAGCACACACTTGGATCTAGTCACACCTTCTGAATTCCCCAAACTATAAAGGAGACATGATAATAGAACTTTACCTTAGAAACTTCCTCCACAACCAAAGAATAAAGGAAATGAGTTTAAGAAAAGTTGAATGTTTTAATACACTGTAGAAGACATTTAAGTAATGTTTTCTTCCCTATCTGATTATATATTAAAAGTTCATTTACATGCTCAGCAGTTCCCAGAGTTCTGTTGGCTCCAGTGGACATCACCATGCTTAAGAGATATGGACAAAACCCCAAAGCACATGCAGTGAATTTGTAGAGATAGCAGGGACTCAAGAAAATTGGCAGGATTTTTTTTGCTCTAATACACTGCTGTGACTGGGCCAAGTTCCTACTGCTCCCCTGGCCCTGGTGTCTGGACCTGCCCATACTCCAGATTTAAGCTTTCCTGGTAATGCAAAGTGGTGCCTTAGTGAGCCTCAAGCTCATCTCCCTCGCTGAGCTTGGATGTCCCTAAGGCTTGTCCAGGATGTTCTCACTTGTTCTTCTGACTGCTCTTCATCAGCACTGGGCAGGGTTCTCTTCTAGCACTTATTAACAGGAACAGTTAGCAGAAACTGCAGGACTGTAAGTTTCCAAACATCCATGCTGTGCTTTTTGACAGCAAGTGAAAACAGTTACAAATACCTCCACCAGTAAATCCCAGTATATTTATCACCCACCCACATATCAAACTTGCTTCAAAGCAAGCTGTGCTTAAGACTCTAGTGTATCTAGTTTTCTTTATATGTTTTTTCCTCTTCTATGAAATGTGACAAGTATTCTCCTTTTTACTCTTTGCATGGGGATTTTTTAGAGAATTGTCTGCAAACACTTCTATTATCAAATACCTGGGAAACAAGCAAGCTTTATTTTTAAAATGATATGTATTTACTTTTAGCAACTTAGTATGTATGTTTAATCATGTCAGAGGCTAAAACCAACAGAGACCGAAAACTGGTATTTTAACACTAAATACTGTAGTATTTTCTAAGAGACAGCCAGACTATGATATGTCATTAAGAAGTGTTGATTTCCACTTAATATGAGATGGTTTCAGAGCATATTTGACACAACTGCTGTTCATGGAAGATTTCTCCATTTCATGTGTCTTTTACAGACACTTCTGCAGCTACCAGGGAGAAGAGAAAGTCTGTGTTTGCTTCAGACTCCTCAGGACAGAGAACAAGATAACTGAGAGGTTAAATGCAGGGCTCGTTTCACTTATTTAACAATAGTAATAATAAAAATTCTGTGTAGAAATTTCCCTGCTTTCTTGTTCCAAACTTCTCCACAAGCAGGAGCAACTAGGACTGCACCTCTACTGTTATGCCCAAACAGCATTTTGGACCCCTCACATCCCACAGAGGCTCAGTCAGGCAGCACAGTCCCATCACAGAGTCTTCTTCAAGAACAAATTGTAAGGATCTTAGATAACTACTATTTCTCATACTATAATGAGAGTTTATTACTATTTCTTACTAACATTTTTGGTTTGTTTTGTTCTCCCCTGTAAGAGGAGGGCTTTTTCTTCTGTGTCCATACACTACCTGACAACTGGAAAATATCCAAACAAGGAGACCAGAGACTCCCTAATAGCAAAAGGCTCAAATAGCTAATGAGACCTCCCCCAGCCCTTCCTTGTGTCCAGTGGGTGAGTTTTTTGAGGAACCATGGGAGGAATTCCAACATGGACAAGATGATTGCTGTTTTTCAGAGGAACACTGTGTGTTTTAATATCCCTGAAAGCTCTCCTAAGGCTCAGCAAACAGCTACTGTGTGAAATGCGGACCAGAGAAAGGCTCATATACACACGCAGCAGGAAAGTACAATTGTAACTCAGGTGAATGTTCCTATTCATGCCAGCCCCAAATGTATAATTTGTCCAATTATTCAGGAATTTCAGATCTTTGTTTCAGCCCAGTGAACAAAATCAGTGATAATCTGGGCTTTAATTCAAGAAGATAATCCACAGCAGAATTTGATTTTTAGCTGTCTCCATACTGTGAAGTCCACACTCACACCATGCAAAGCTGCTTTATCAAATATTTACCACTCTGCAAGACCACTTTGCCTGCTTTATGCTGGCCTATGAAATATAACAGCTAGAAAGGCATTAATCTTACCAGGAAGAGAAAAATGAATACTTGGCTGTCACAACTCAGGGAAACATGAGTTGTATGGAAAGCCACCTGAGCAATTGTCAGGTAACACAGCAAGCTGTGTCAGAGCTGGGTGCAGCTTGTACCCAGCTGAGCTGCTTCACTCTGGTCAGACTGTTCTGTTCCTAACAAGTTTGGTAGAATCAGTTGGGAAATATCTAATAAACAAAACATATGTGTGCCTGCTGGTAACCCATTTCAGAGATCACTCACTTTCCAAACTGGATGTTAGCTACTAACCTATTTCAGCAATTTAAAAAGCCCTTTGTTTTAATGTCCTTTAATGAAATGTCATTGTAAATAGATCAAAATTAAGTTATTTGCTGTATAAACATGTGAATTATGCCCTGTGTATTATGATCACCCTCATTCATGACAGGGTCTTGCTTGGCAGCCAACTTAGGTTATGAAGCTAATACACAACACAGATACAGCTTTGCTAAGTTCCAATTATTTCCCCTCATGCAGAACTTCACACGTATGGCAAATGCTACTACTCAAAAGCATTACTGCAAGAACAGAGTGGTGTTGATAAGAAGCTGTCCAGTTTAAAATTAGGATATTAATTTGACTGGCAGTCATTGTGTGTTTGTAAGTCAGGACAACATACTTACAGCTCAACAGTCTACAAAACTCCATGAGAAAATGGAAAGATTTTCATCAACAAAATACTTGAAGCAAGGCACAGAACATTCAATTCTGTGAAACATGGAATAGCGGAATTATCATGGCAATTTACATGTGAGCTCTGAGTCAGTGCTTTCAGGCAGGGAATAATTCCACATATGCATCCCTAATGAAACAGGATCATAAATCTTTCTTAATGGTGCTTTTCAGTTTCTATACTTGGCTTCAAATTTGTCTCCTACAGGAATGACACTGGAAGACAGAAGCAGCACAGGGTCCAGCCCATGGGACACAGTTCAAGAGAGCATTTTGTGATGTGGGACCCCATTTGTATGCTCTTATTCTAGTTTGAAATGGGTATTTATATGAGTATTTGTAATGAGTATTTTAAAAAAAAGAAAAAAGACAAAAGAGCAGAACAGCAGGGCAGGTAGCAATTGCTGTCTGGGGTAGCAGATAGCCTGGCCTGCTTGATTATAAAAAGAAACCAAAAAGAACCAAAAAAACCCCCCCAAAAACAAACAAACCAACCAAAAAAGCCAAACCAAAAAAGCCAAACCAAAACAAACAAAAAAGAAATTAAAAAAATCCCACCCCAGAACCGCTAAAACCTTAATAGGAATATCTGTCTAATTTAGCTTGTGGGAAGGAATATGTTAATCTCAAAGTAAATAAATGTGTAGGTCTATAACTATCTTGCCTTTTTGTCCTGCTTATGCTATAAGTATAAACCAAAATCTTTCTAAACAGATTTAAAAAAGAGGTGTATCTGGAGCTAGTCAGTGTATTTGGGCTCTGGACTTAAAGTCAAAAATCGTGAGATACTGTCACAGCACAGGCAGCCGTAAAAACACCCAGAGGCAAAAAGAGGGTATTTGGAGGGACAGGCAACAGTCAAGGGCTCAGGTAGTCCACACTGGGACTGGGGGCTGTCCAACCTGGAGGACTGGATGTGAGTTACTCCCCTCCTCTGAAAGGCTCTGCTAAGGACACGGCACTTCAACTGAAATGTGGGCAGAAAAGGGATCTTTCCTGGCCTTCCTTGACTTCTAGCTCTTAAAAGGGCATAAACTGGTAAGTCAAGCAGTAGCATAATTAGAAGCTGTCAGCATGATATTCCTCCAGGATATCTGGACTTGTAAGGTCTTGCAGGGAAAATGGGATAATTCTGCAAGTGTGGTTGCTAAAGGTCTCGGTGCAGCCTGTTTCCTGCCAGGCTGAAGCCACAGCATTTGGCCAGAAGTGTAAAGGAGCAGAGTTTCCAGTGGTAGTAACCAGGTGACAGTGCTGGGGACTAACAATATCCTGCCTCCCAACATTTTAAATCATTCTTGATGAGCTGCTGATATGGTACCACTGTGCATATTTTGATAGTACTGCAGAGACTGAGTGATGGTTTGGGTGCTACCAAAAGCTCCTTCATTTTTAGGATCCCAGACAGACCCTGGGAGAACATGGGTGACCCCTAAAGGCAATTTTGTTTTGAGCTTCTGCAATAGACAGATACTTGATTTGCCTGCTCCCAAAAGAGATGTCCCTTTGTGCCTTTCTGCAAGAACGGGGCTGAGCAGGAAGAAGTTGTATCCCATATCCCACAGGCCCTTTGGGAAGGGAAGTGCCTTATAGGTGGGTGCTTTCAGGTGATGGAGAAGGAAACTCTGGCAACGTGGATGGTGTCCAGAGCAGAGGAAGGAGTGGACACGTCCCCTGCCCCCAGCAGTCACGTGGTGAGGCGTTTCCCTGCAGGCCCAGGGAGAGCAGGCAGACTATGTATTGCCAAGACACTGCCAGATGGGCAAAAGGATCCAACTGGCAAAGATAACAGTGGGAAAACTGGCATTTAGAAAGCCTCGTGCAGCAGCCACAGCCTTGGCAACTGCTATGTGTAAGATTAAGCCTTACCTTAAATAGGTTGGCCCTATTTTCAGCATTTTGGCTTCTTGTTCCCATTCTGGATTTGAGGAAACAGTAAGGAAAAAGGTAGTTTCACATGAGCAGAGGAGTTAGATGTTGGGGCTGATGAGGTTGCTTATTTGGTTTCTAAATAATTTAGAGGCACAAACTGTTTTGCCCAAGATGACTTTGCTGTGTGTGGGATTAAAGAAAAATATTCTTTTGTAGGAATAGCTCCCTGTTACAAAAGCCAAGTCCTACCCAAGCTCAGGATATCTAAGGATGTGCCCTGTGACTTTCAGGGTATTTCCTTGCCTGGATAGGAGTACAACTGCTGCTTCCCTATGGGAAGTTTCTCAGCAGTCTAACACCACGGTTGCAAGGGGGGCTTGAGTCCATACTGGCTGCACAGGGAACAGCTAGCTCCCTTCTTTCTGGAGCAGACTTATAAATCTGGAGGCTACAAGCACGTCCTGCTTCAATTGACTCTTGAGGTTAAAGAGCCTGATTAATCTCCCTCAGACCACATTTCTAGGCTCTTCCCTGCACCCTCACCAGGTAGCTCACAGCTGTGTCCCAGGTGGCAAACTCCTTCAGCCAAGACCCCACCAACATGGAGTTGTGGGACCAAACCCCATCACATATTTTGCAGGGTGCAATCCTCCTTGTGCAGCACTGTAAAAAGTCTGGCTTCCTCTCAGCGCTGCTTTTTTAACTGGTACCAGACATATTGCTTCCCATACTACATTTGTGCAGCAGATTATCCCCAGCTCAGCATGATGCTCCCTGCCTGGCCTTCCTGAACTCACTTCTGCAGATCACATCTCTACTTCACCTCAGCCACATTCAAATTCTGACCTCATCTGCACCTGCTGAACTTGCCACCATGCAGTGACCTCCAGACCCCACATTTGTTACTGCCAGGACTGTCAAAAGCACAAAATAACCTGTGTAAAAAGGTTTAGAAGGGCTAATCCACCAGCTGTTTGCAGAAGCAAAATCTTGGGCAGGTGTTTCATTTCACACAGGCCAAATGCTGTTGAGAGGGCTGTTCATAAACAGACATATTTACATCAGCATGTGGAGAAATAGGTGCTTGCCTTTTTAGTACACTAGTCACTTTACAAAGGAGACTCAAGAAATATTTTCAGTCAAGTTGTGCCAGGGGTTAGTTTGACAGACTTAATGTAATTAGAGGGAGATGACTTTGGCCTCATGATCTTTTTCTTTCTCCTGGTGTACTCCATGTGTTTGACCAATGACTCTTGGAACAGCTTTCAACTGATTTAAGGCTTTTCTTGCTGTTTGCATTGAGATTTTTTTTCCCTTTTTAATGTATGAGACTGCTTTCTTTGTGTCCTTGAAGAAATCCTTATGTCTTAAACATATTCTTACAAGGAGGTTATGCTAAATCCAAACCCCTCAGTCAGAAAAGGGGCTGCTGCCAGTTTCCTCTCCACTTAGGAATGCAATTGCTGACAAGGAGCACCAGGATTTTAGCAGAAATACCAGGACTAGGGAAACAGGAATTTGAAAACTGAAATCCACTGTCTTTAGATGGCCACTTGGTGAAGCTGATAGGTTTTACAGAAAAAGAAAAGAACTCCAAGAACTGCCCCCAGCAACAACAAAGGCACATTATCAACAGCAACAGGTTAAAGCTCTGAACAGCAGAACCAACACTGCCTCTGTCTGTACACTCCTGAAGTTGTTAAATACCCATACAAGCAAATATACCTCTTTACTTCATTAAAGCTCTAAAGACAGGCATGTTTATCTGCACCCTGAGAAGAATGGGAAGATATCCAAGGATACAGATTATTACAGCATGCACAGGACTTGGTCAATAGAGGAAAAACAGGGGACAGTTAAGTACAATTTTCTCTAATTTCATAGGAATCCAAGAGTACCTCGTAGAAGAACCAAGCTATTTAGAAATAAATGCTACTCTTTGGACATCTTAATTATATAACATTGTCCTTTTTTCATGCTGGCAAGTACTCTGGTTCCTGAAAATTATCTATGTATCTGGTGCCTGACAATCTATGGTTTTGGTGCTTATAAATGAATTGGAGATCATAGTTTTAACAAGTAAGAGATTTTCTGTGTGCTTGTATTTTTTAAATCGGGTAGATCTCATGAAAGGTGCCCTCCCAAGTCCCAAAGTTTGAGAGATGACTGAAATGCAAAGGTAGGCTGAAGCAAATCCATGATCATGGAGGGCTATTAGCTCTTAGGAGATTGCAATCCACATTTCAAGACAGTCAAGAGCAGCTCACTCTATACTTAGAGACCTCCTTAAAAAAACCCAGGAAAAACCCACAGGGCTGGTGATTACCTGGCTCTTGTGCAGAGAGGCTGACAGGGCTGTTCAGCCCATGTTTTACTTGATTTGGTCTGCCTTGAACTTTTGAATGACTGTGATTCATGCGACTGAATACTTCAATGAACAGTACTTAAGCCCTGGTTTGGAGAATCACAGAAGCACATTTGCCTTCATCTTCCCCTTTTGCTTCTGAGTAATTCCACTGAAACTCATGGTATGTAATCCCTCACTTGAATTTAGCAAGCACTTTGCTGAGTTGGTGCTATTTTTACGTGCCTCTCTATGGCAAAGTAGTGCATCATTAGAGGTGCAGATTAGGTGTATTTTTTCTTTTTCTTTCTTTTTTTTTGACTTAGAGCCACAGTTTTTTGAATGTATGATCTCACAGCAATTCCAATCCTTTGAAACTGAACGTTTCAGATTTTTTTCTGTAAGATTCCCAGCCACCAGGAAATAACTAAACACAGATTAAATGCCTTATCCTGTTAGTAGCATGTTATTTAGTTGCTGTGGAACCAAAACTGAAGTGTAAGGTTGGTTACAAACAATAATATGAACTAGCCCCCTTCTCTGCTCACCATCTCTCTAGATACTGAAGGACCGTACAGCCTGTAGCCTAACAAAGGTCTCGATTCCACCTGCTGCTCGTTTTGAGTCACAAGGACTATCAGGTAGATGGACAGTTCAACACCTGCATTTCATGCCGCCAGAGGTCCATTCCTACCTCTTACAGTACTGAGAATAACTATTTTCACATCCTGTGCATGATTTCACCATTCAGCCCCCACTCAGGTGTGGGAAAGCAAGGGGTGAGCACTGACCTTTCTATCTATTGAGAGATGCTTTAGAGAGGACCTCTCAGCACCACGAACAGAGACTGGGGATGCCCGGACAACCCGGAGAGCACGCTGCTTACCGGGACCACGGGAGCGCCGGGCGCCGCGGGGAAGCCGCGCTGGGTGGGGTACGCCCTCCGCTCACCCCCTCTCCCAGCTTCCCGCGGTACCACAGCCCTCGGCAGAACCCCACAGCCCTCAAGGAGCCCTCCGGGACCCCGCCTCGAAGCTCACGAAGGAAAACTTCACGGTTCACAGAGAACCCACAAGGGCGGCATCCTGCTGCCCGCCCGCCGCCGTGCTAGAGGGGCTCCCCGTCGCAGCCGGTCCCCTCGAGGCAGCAGCGGGGGATGCCAGACGAGGCGCCCCACACGCTCCCGCAGCTCCCTGCGACCCCCGCACGGTCCCGTTCCTCCTCCCGCCGCCCGCGGCCCCGGGTGCTCACCTGAGCTCC